>CM044563.2:24969127-25164127 GCA_024416835.2 Perccottus glenii
CAGTCGGAGCGCAGCATTCCAGATAAATGAGCAGCTGCCTCAGGTATGGCAGCAGATCTTCCTGAAGCATTCCTGGGAGACTGGTCGGTTCCACAGCAAGCCCTTAGCCATGCCTTCGATCGGACGGGCCCGACTCTGCAGCAGAGGTGACCTTCAGTGGCGCTCCTGCCGGGCTTCTTATTTTTACTCTCCCCCTCACAGCCCCCTCTTCTCCCTTGGCCTCCACTGCTCTTTTTTTTTTTTAATCTTCACTTAAAGAGACAGCGCGCTGCTTTTTATATCATTAACTTCTCCTTCCCACTCGTGTGAGAGCGTCTGGGCTGCATCCAGACTGAGGGATGAAGCGCGGCCAACTCCATTAAAAGTGTCGTGGAGGGTTACTACGGCTGTTTGGACTTCCCTTTTGTTGACACTGTGTAAGTCTGTTTGTGTTTGCGGCGTGTGCCAGCGTCTGCACGGCACAGTGTATATGTCTGAGTGCCAGATGCACTCCCACTGTGGCCTGTGGGACCAGAATCTTTGTCAATGCCACGCTGCTTACGTCTCGCTGCAGCCTCGAACGCAGAGAGCCCCACAAACAGACATGCTTGATTCTACTTGTTTTTCACTCTATTTTCAGGACACAGCTTGTAAAATCCCAATCCAAAGACAGCATTTAGACATGCCCAGATTAGAAAAAGAGTCAAAAGCCAATTTAGAAAGGACTGGACGCCCTCGGTGAACTGTCTACAGAGGAAACCACCAGTGCAATAATTACACAAGCAGTTAAACAAGTTGGTATTTTACAGCTTCATTTTGAAATATATATCTGAACACAAACACAGCCCTGATATTGTCCTGTACATCTTTCCTTCACACTGCTCATCCTGCTGTGATTAAAAGCTATCTGTGCGGACAAGAACAGAAAACACACGAGCACTTCCTGACAGCTCCTTCATTGAATAAATCATGACTATTGATTAACATGCCCACAACAGTCTGCGCAGGCACATTCAGAGGTTTGTTTCTCGAGTGCCAAACTCATTTAACATGGGCTCTTTCATGTGAGTAATTGTGCATGCTCGCAGCCATCTCTACACTCCCTCCGTCATATAAAAATGAAAATCCCTTAGCTGTGTCTCCCGCAGAAATTAGTGAATTGAAATGAGACGAATTGAATCAATGATTGCCTTAAGGTCAGAGCCTAAAAATACTTTCCCCGTGTTGCTGTCAATGATGTGTTCTGATGTATGTGATCTCATTTAGGAACAAAACAAAGACAGTCACACCTTGTGCTTGTAATGATCTATTAGTATTCATTGAGCTGTTTCCCAGCGTCAGCTCCATTCATTTGTCTTACATAAATATTTAGACTGTTTCAAACACACTCTATTTGTTTAAACCAGAGTGACTCTGTTGTGTTTGAAACTATTTGATGATTCAAATCCAAATCTAGATATTGTTCTTCATGTATTTAATGTAGAACAGATTATTGAATACATGATTCTAACATCTTTATTTAGTCCGTTCGTTTTTATCAAGTTTGTCCAGTGTCCTATCATCTTTCAAACAATTACAAATGCTCATGTTTAGAGGCAAAGGCTATCTCCACACACACAGGCATGTAGTACCCTAGATCTGACGTTTTAGACTAAATCTAGCTGAAAGAAAGTTGAACCATGTTATTGTTGATAATAACCTCAATAACATGGTTTCAAAAATGAAATAATATGTCCAGAAGAATGTTTTGCAAAATATCAAAACTATTTTTTAACTATTTTTTCAAAAATATTTTTTAAGGAAAACATTGTAATCTCTTTTCCAAAACCTGGTCCCATAGCGGCTGTTACTGTTGTCACTATTGTAGTAGATGCACAGATTCTGGCCTCAGTGTGGACAGGGCACATCACAAGGCTGTGTATGAACTATGCTTTTAATGTAACTAACTCATGATCATATCCATGTTCTTAAAGATGAAGACAATAATGGATCCATTCGTCCAATAGAAGTTAAAAACAGACGTGTCTAGACACAAGGAGAGAAAAGAAATCTTTAGATGGAATCTCTTTAATCCTTCACTTGGATTATAATGTGAAAAGAAATACACATAATATTAGAATATCATAATATACTGTGTTGCCTGTATCTGAATAGGCCTAATCAGACAAAAGAGGAAGAGTTCCCTGTCACTGTTTGAAGGAGAGACCCCAGCACTCAGGGACTTGTTCAGTCACCTGAGAGCTCCATTAGAACGCAGATCCCCTCAGACATCCATACATCTCACAGTTCCTCTGTCGGACAGCTCTGCTCATTATAGAGAGGTGGGCAGAACCTCAGCAGAAACACCACCTCCCCTCTGTCCAGCCCACTGTGTTTCCCTCTGGTGGGAGGCACCGGACCAGCAGAGGGGAGCATCTGGATCATGACCTTTCCTCAGGCGCACAGAGACAAATTAAAGGCAGACATCTGATGAGGCTCCAAAGCCTCGCTGCTTCTACACTTTCAAGTTTCTGCACAAAGAACAGGTTACACTGTTCAGCTAGTCTAATAACAAACTGAGGGCTTACACCACATCACACTATTTTTAGATCATGTGATCACAAAGCTTTATTATTATTCCAGTTTATTGTTAAACTATAGCAGGATGTAAACACAGTAGAGTCCTCTTCAGAGTAACATCCTCTGATGCAGCAACCTCAGTGTGAAGCTAACTGTTTCCATTTCAAAGCCGATTAGAAACTGACAGTTAGACACAGCAGAAACAGTCTCCAGAAAAACACATCTGCTTCTGTGCACTCAGAGTAAGACAGTCACTTAGCATCATGCTCCACCTCAGTCACGACAAACAGACTAAATACAGCCTTCTGCCAGGTCCAAATGGAAATAAAGACTTGGAAAGTCCTTCTGTGTTGCTGCTTTAATTGCAGAAAGAAACCAGGAGACACTGCTGAATACATCAGAAACAAGTGCTGAGATTGGTCTGACGTGGACATAATTAACCGTGGACTGAGAACTGTGGTGAGAGGACAGCTCTGTGCAGAAACAGCGCATGCACATTTTAATTTAATATGCAATTTTCAGTGGAATATGACTGAAGTAATTGAGCTTAGTGCAAAGTGAATTAGGATAATGAAATATCCTGGGAAAGTTTTGGGGAAAAAAATGTTATTAACAGTAAAAAGTTATATTGAATTTGAGCTGTGCACTTTCTGTGAAACATTTTATTTACTAATGACAACTTTTCCACAAAATGTCAAGTTCTTTTACTGAATGTCAGTAAAATAGTATTTTATGTTATTGGGCAGGATTTTACTTGGCGCACTCATTTTCAGGGCGGTCAGCGTTGTCCAGCAGCTCTGTACAGTCCAAACATGACTTGCTTTTTCCGTTACCGTTTGTAAAGTCTGCTCTGCTTTTTGTGGCCGATGCAGAGTTTAGTGTCCTGCTGTGATCAGGAGGATCTGAGATGAGAAGAACCAGGTCTGGATACAGTGAAGTCTCAAGAAACGAGATGCTACTAGAACCAGGTCCAGTTACCACTATTTTTGTAAAACGTACTCACTTATTTTATACAAGTTATTATTTTAACAAAGTATTATACAATATTAATTTTAATGTATAATCCATTTATGTAATTGCATATAAAATATACATTTAGGCTAAATCTACCATTTTTTTCCTTGGAATTTAAACTAGTTAGTACTATATCAATACATTTTACATACTTAATACTTGATATTATGATAATTGTTTAATTTATAAATCTCAAATAGCGCTCTGCTTGGATGCCTTCAAATACATGAGTGTTATTAGGCCTCAATCCGTCTTTGACCCAGTGCTCTCCTGCTCCAGGAAGAAATTCACCAAACACTAGACCCCTCCTCAGCTTGTCTACACCTGAGCCAGGTGAAAGATGGTAAATCAACCATGAGCCTTTCGTTGACGGGAAGATTGGGCCCATCGTGTCACATTCAGCCCAGGTTTGTTCATTTGTAAAGACCTATACATTTAAATGATCAAGTGTTTTAATTGACCTTTATTTATCCAGGAAAGTCCCTCTGAAATTACAAATCTCTGTTGCAGGGAAGTCCTGGCTTGGACCTTTGTGCTGTGAGGCAGTGCTGACCACTCTGCCACTGTGCCACCAACACAATGGGAGTTTGGTTTATATATTTTGTGTAAAATAGGATCAAATTGATTGTTTGCTCCATATATGTTATACTTTTTATGATAATAGTTTGTTTTCTTGGCTGTCTTTTATCATAGTGCATACCACAGATAACATATACACAGTTTTAACAAATAATCTAAAAAATATTCCTTACCTGAGGAAACAAGTTGTCATCAACAGGACATAGAAGGAGAAGAAAACAACAGTTAGAATAATGCACGCTAATGCATATATATGATATGAGCAGCTATATATAGACAAACTTTTTTCTTGTATTTAGGGAAAACTGTTAAATCATCTGAAAACCTAAATGGAGATGGATGGATAAATAATGACTTTTTTCACAATGTAATAAATGGATAAAAATGTGGAATTGCTTTGGTCTGACGCTGAAAACAGAGTGACAAGTTTAATGTACGCTCATACCATCAGTCTGATTCAACATATTAGTTTTCAGTTGGTTATTTTTATTAATAAAATAAAAGCAGGCAGGTCATTATGTTGTTGTGGGAGATGAGAGCACGTGAGGGAAGACAAGCTTTAATATACATATTAAAAAAGTAAAAGAAATAATCCTGTTGATCTTGTGGAAAAGTCTTTGCCTTTGACTCCAAAACCCAGAAGAAAAAGTATATTCCCTCAAAGCCACTACTGGTCAAGGTGTAGCTTCTAAAGCCAGACTTTATTGTTTTAATAAAGTGCAGTTTGTAAAGCAGTGAGTATAGTGTATCTGCTGCACAGCCTTCAGCCACGCCTGAATACTGATGCCTCTGACTGATTGCCACGTCTGTGGGATATAATTTGAAAGGTGGACAGTGATGAATGTCTTTCCTCCACTTACTGGCCGTCTGATGTATTATGCATTCTCATCTGATCAGAGTGGCTGATGAGGCGTGGGCCGAGCAGGGGTGTCCATGTCCGACGCTCTTTGACATTGGTTATATAAATGACTGCGCGTCCACGCCTTTCATTTCCCGGATCACAGGTCAGAGGAGGCGCTAACAGGGCTGGCGTTAATAGGGGATGACTGACTTCAGCTGGGGCTGCCCGTGCATTCTGATGGGCTCCACGTTTGACAAAGCCTCTTTACAACCGGGCTTAAACTGTGTGCCACTGTCAACCTGGAATCGAATTGTTGAAGGCACAAACGTAGGCACCAGTGGAGGGTAGCACTATCAGCTACCCATGTGCTACTGTGATCTTCTGTCTGGGCGTCTTTTGGCTTTGCATGAGAAAAAGTTGTGGCAGAAAAGCCGACCCTTATTATTAAAAAGACAAAACCCATGATTTTTCCAGCACTGCTTTGACCTCTGCCACTGAATACCATAATTCATTGCTGACATAATGTTGTGGCTTTATGACAGAGGGAGAGCCGGTTGGAAAAGGCCTGAGTGCTAAAGCATGTTTTGTTCTCCCCAGGAATTACAGCTTTGGTAATCGTGCCTCTGCTGAGGGAGTGGAGTGTTTAAGTGTCCACTCAGAAAGCATTGTTTGACACAGCCAGGGCTCCACTGCGTCCATCAAGGGTACATATTAATAATACTAAGAAATACAGCACCACAGCAGAGAAAAAGTCCCCTAACAGGCGAAGACGACATGGGCCCTAAGCAGTTTACGGCTGCCATAACTGACACATTTTCACTTCAGTGGCTGTTTTTTTGTTTTTTGTTAGTTTGATCAGGATCTCCTCTCCCATATATAATTGTCCTCCACATCCACCCAGCAGAACGGAAGGTCACTGCTGGTACAGATAAACCTATTCAAAATCAGGATGTGTCATCATTCTGGGGGCCGATAAGACCGAGGAAAAGTACAGAAGTGACAGTACCAGCTGAAAGACTGCATCTGATCTCACTGTTTTCAAGGCATTTTGCTTTAAACTATTATCTGAATTTGGAATTTCACCACGGCACTCATTTGTGTAAATCCATATGCTGATTATGCGGCAAACAGCAGTGTTTACCAGCCACAGAGCAAGCAAGGAAGCCATCTTTAATTCATTAGAAAAACACACTTTGCCGGAAAGACTCTAAGTGCATGCTTTACATTAGTCGGGGTGCTTTAATGCGTGCTCAATATGCAGCGGCCGGCGTTAAAGCAGTGGTAATAGGTGAAATGGACCAGGGTAAAATCCAGTGCTTCTTCAATGAGCATTTAATTAGCACTGAAGGAGGTGAACGACATGTTCAAAAGCTGTGGGTTCTTCATTAGTCATCCCAGAGCTGCGCACTAGTCATACAGACACACAATTAGCCCACCCACCCAATGTGTCGCAGACCCTCAACCACGGAACCGACCACTGAAACAGCCATGGATCTGTCACAACATAACGGACACAATCAGAGGAAGCGCCTTTCCCCTCAGCCTTCTCCGTCACACTTTGATTCAAAATACATGTGTCCCATTATGGCATATCTGGCTGTTATAATTAGACGACGGGAGCAGATTTCACGAGGAAGCCACCGCATGTGAGCTCATTTGCATTGTATTTAAGCGCCAAATCAAAGTTGCAGCTCGCACGCTTTGTTTGAGGGTTCTTTCATCTTTAGGGGATTGTTGTAAGGATTGTTCATGCCATTAATCTCTCTTCAAGATGCTAAATGAGCCGAGATATTAAGGGGCCTTGATTGACGCGTTGTAGCTCGACTGGATACGGTCCACACGGTTTTGAAGATCTTTCGTAATTTTGGAGAGTGTTGGGTGGGGACTGCATTTGGATGAAAAGCTTATAATTGAGACGGTGCATGATGAGAACAATGGCCTTGTGAGAAGTCTGGGTAGAGTTTAGCATCTTTGGACCATTTTGTGGAGGTTGAATCTTTGTTCCTTGCCTACAGCCAGCGCAGATGTTTTCCTCTGAACACACTGGCCAAGCTGTACTCAACCTTGGCAACTGAAAGGCTACCATCTACTCTGTTTCAACGCAATCTGTAACTGTTAAATTCTCCTTACATAACCAAAGATAGACCACAAATAAAATTAGACAGAGACGTACCAAACGTCAGATTCAGTTTGGTTCTGTGGACAAGAGTGGCAGTAGAACAGACAAGAACATCATCATAGAAGAGTCAAGAAAAGAGGATGTTGTGCTGGGAGCTCGACAGGCTTCCATGCAAAACACACGCACAAGTGCAGACAAGCTCTTGTAAATAATAGCCCTACAACTTTTTTATTTTATTTATTTACTTCCTGTCATGATCTGCTCATAAGTGGCAACAAGACCAAACGGTGGAAAAACTAAGAAAACAACACCAATATAGTCATTTAAAAGCAGTCTATTTTGAGTCAGGGACAGCTTCTCTTCCCTGTCGCTGAATTAATCAAATCCAAAGGACATCATCTTCAAACTCGACATCCCCCTAAAGGCGAGCATCTCATTCAGTATGCAGCCGAGGAAGCTTCAACAACATCCTAAAAATACAGCGCTCCTGGAAGAGAGGTGCTCTACCAGTCTGAAGGGAAGCATGAAGCAGCAGCGGGGCCCGTGGGAATAGACATTGTGATTAGATGCAAAAACTCGGCTTTCATAAACAGCATTAGCTCTTGTTAGACATCCCACCCTTTCCGCAGACGCAAGCCCTTGCTGCTTCACAAACGCACACAGAGGCGTCTCTCTTTTATTTGCATGTTGGTTTGCAGAGATCTTTAACCCCTTACGTTAGGAGCAGCAGAAACGAGAAAGTGGCTAGGTTTAGCTTTGGAACCCTTGATTTTGGCAGTTGTGAAGAAAATTACGCACGTTATGCATTTGTGGACTTAAAAGTGGCTGTATTCAAATGGTGTGATAACTGTATACATACTGAATATAAATTGAGATGAAATAAAACAAGCCACATGTTAGTTTTGGACTGCATTTTCTGATATAAAGCAGTGTCAACAAATTAGCATTTTTATTTTCTATTATTACTATTTCTGTTACTATTCCTTCATGGGGGAATCCTTTGTTGGCAGCTGCCACCAGTGGGCAGTGATTATTCTTTAAACACTCTTCCACTGTGAGTGATAAATGACTAAGCTTACCCATCAGTTGGACAGTTAGTAAAAGCTAATTCACTTTTTTTTATGAAAAAACTGCATGTGTTCCGTATGTGGCATTAAACAGGAGCAGAACTGTAAATTAAATGCAATGTAGAAATATATGTGTGCAGTACTTTAGTTTGGAGCTTTAGTTTATTTTACAGTTTGTTGCAGCAGTATACAGTATGTTTTTGCCTCTAGCTTCTCGCATCACTGCACCAAGAGGTATTCACTATTTTTTTTTTATTTTTTTTTTTGCATGCAGCATCTTGACATGCATTGTGTGTGGTGCTTGTATGAGATTGCAGTTTAGGTAGCTGACTATTAATGCCTAGTGATATAAGCCTTTAACAAACTTGTCTCCTAATGCGTAGTAGTAGCCTACATTACAGATACATGGAATGGAAGCCATAGAGTAAACTGATTCATGCAGGATAAAATAAAACTTTTCAGAAACCTGCTGTTAGACAGGTGTTTTCTCTGACTCTCTGACTGCAGCCCACAGGTAAAAGAAGTCCAGCTGACAGGGGGTTATTTAACTTTTGCCCTGGGTCTCTTCCAAATAATCACTTTGCCTCAGGCTACAGCTCTCCAGTGATGGAATAATATGGGTCCGATAAAAAGACTGTGAACAATTTTCTGTGCCAGTGATGTGACTATAATACCACAACTGTGTTTGTCTTTTCAATTTACACATTATGGCCCAATTCCATTTATGCCACTTACCCCTTTTATTTTTTATAGAAACCTTTCGAGAAGAAATCGGATTAGTACATAAATGAGTTTAAAACTACAGGAACAAAAAAAAAGGACTCATTTAAAATGTTTCTTAGCCATTCATTTTAAGTGTGATCCCTGAAAATCTCTGTTTAGAGGGGTGTGTGCCATAAATGCAAATGTTAAACCCAATGCAGTTCCAACAGGTAATGTGAGCAGACAGTATTACCAGCCATCAGTCAGTGTCAGGGCTGCTCATCAACAAATTTGTCTTTCTGCCAGCTTGTCACTCTCCCGACTCTCCTAACTGAATGCAACAATTATATCACTTTCAAAGCAATTTACAGAGAAAAATACCAATTCTGTTCCGTGTGATTGTTTAGACTTTTAATAGCCTTATGTTGAAGCAACATTATGGAATACCAATGAGGACTTTCTTTGTAATGTATGTTAAAAGTGCATTGTATAAAATGTTTGCAATACAAAATGAAAAGTGCTAACTCAACAAATAAGTTCATTGTTATGATAAATGTAAAATGAGTCTGTAACTTTGTTAACCCTTGTGCAAAAGTTTAAATGCAGAGTGAGTGCTCTCACCATTCTTTACCACCACAAAACTGAGGAATGTAGTTCAGCTAGTACCGTTGCTACTTGTAGCATCACTACTGCCCAACACTGGATGTTTAGGGTATTTTTACTGCTGTCAAATGTCAAAACAGGAAATATTTGCCCTGGACATTATGTAAGGGTTAAAACGTGAATTAATTAATGTATGATATATAATGTAAAGGTTTATGGGTAATAAGAACACTGTGTTGGTCATGTGTAATTAAGCTAGTAGTAGAAAAAAGCATGTGTTCTCGGTTATTGATTTGTTTTCTCCAGTAAACAACCAAGAAAAATAACCCTTGTGTGGAGCATCTTTTATTGTTCACTGGCCTTCTAGTTTAAGGAGACGCATTGTGCGGACACCTCAATAGTGCATGTAGCTGCACTGGTGTAATAAGACTCCCGTCTCATACTGAAACTTCCGCTCCCTCCATAATATACACGACCAATGAACAAGGACTACATTTACATTTAGTCATTTAGCAGATGCTTTTATCCAAAGCAACAAGTGAGGAAAACAATGGAAGCAATTATAACAACACAAGGTACAAAAAGCATAAGTGCACCAAAAACTAGTCAGTTTAAACTCAGCACAGTTTACAAAGCTAAGGACAAGAAAGATTTTTTTCTTATTTATTTATTTTTTTAAATAGAGAAGGAATCGATAGAAAGGAAGTAGAATTCAGTGTTTGTCAGTCAGGTGTTGATGGAAGAGATGTGTGGGTGAGGACCAGTAGTGGACTTGTAGGTCTTGTAGGCCAAGAGCATAGCTTTGAACTCGATGTAGACATCAACCGGGAGCCAGTGTAACCTACATTGCAACGTTACTCGTTTATGTTCCTGATGCTGTTCACATGCTCTAAAAAGGTGGAGTGTATACCAGATGTTGTCCATAAAACTGCACTCCTTTAAAATCCATATTGTACTCCAAGTTTTTTTCCAACAGAGAACCTTGGAGCTTACTGTCTGCCCTTGACATGATCATTCACTTTTCATTTCTACTTTTGCAGACCATAATTCTGATGGTTTACAAAGTCCACTGTTAAAATGGAGGCTCCTAAAGACACAAAAGCACAAAAAATGTCTCAAATAAAAGAAAATAATCACAGCTGACGTGGGATGATATTGTATAAACCGTCTAGACTAGTGGTGGGCAAACTAAGGCCCGGGGGCCACATGAGGCCCGTTGAACTGTTTAATCCAGCCCACCAAGCATTTACTAATATTTTATTGATAATAAAACAATGCATATATTTTTCCTTAAATTTTCTGCAGTGATCAGTTGATTCACTGTGACATGCTCCAAACAACCTTTCCTAAAGCTAGCATCTCTAGTCACAGTGTGAGATTTCACTGGTTTCACTGGTCACAAAGTAAGAGTGAATCTAAAACTGAGGAGGTGCAGCTGTGACTGTAGGGCTGAATATACGGTGATTATTGCACAAGAGTCCTCCACAAGAGTCCCATGTTCTAATGTGGCCCTTGGAAAATACAATTGCCCACCCCTGATAGACTGAATATTGCAGTGCATATTAAACCTTTATGGTTTATGAACTAGTAAATAGTCGAAAAACACAGAATAAGAGGCACATAGCCTGCACTCTTACCAAAAGCCTCTTCTACAGACACTAGGGCTAATGCCAGGTTCAAAACACAATAAACAGCCTTGTGTCCATCAGAATGTGAGGCTCGCCATTAGTGGGCATAGTTGTGGTAAAAACTAAGCACCTATAAAGTCCTAAAGTGCAAGAGTGTCTGTCTGCTGCTGTGGGGGGCCGGCGACATGACTGTGATTGGACAAGACACACAGAACACAGATTAAAGCATGTTTAGGCCCTGAGCAGAGTAGAGCCCCCCCACCACAAACATACATGTCCTGTACTGTACACTGACACGTTCACACAACCAGATGTGCACGGTGAACTCCTGCAGCCTCTCTAGCTTTTAACTCTCACACTCTGAGTCACACATTTACTCTGTGTGTCCCACAAAGTCAGCGTCGGTCCGGGCTGACACATTCACACTCACACCGAAAAACACTCTTGTCAAATGAATCATTAATATGATTGGCTAAAACAAATCTCATGGTAGGTGGATACTAGTCGGTACTTCATCCAATCACCTAACAAGTTTCCAACAGAAGGCGCCTCCCTTTTGCAAACGCTTTCAACGGGATCCTTCCAGATGGTTCTATGAGTAGTTCTATCTGTCAGAGTCAGGTTACAGTATCAGTGCTATTTAGCACACATTTTAAAGTATAAAAAGAATCAATTATTGTCTACATCATCTTTTATTGTAACTTGGACGATCATATTTATATAACACAATACTTATTTGGATGCAGGGAAATTCAGCTCTATAATTGCATTTAATAATTTAGTAATAGGATGCCAACACTTAAAGCTGCATTACATACATACATACATACATATTGATCAAAGCCAGGTTACATAATAACCTGTAAATAATGTCAGCTACAAATTTCCCCTTTGTTTTAGTCCAAAGTATTACAATTATATATAAAAAAATGTGCTAATGTTGGCCTTCAGCACGTACAATATAATGTTTTTTACAAACTCACCCTCACAATATGACTTTAATGCTAATGCTAATTTGCTAGCAAAAATGTAGCTAACTTTCACTGTTGCATCCCTGCCCTGCTACAGGTAAAAACAGACTAGTTTCAGACCTGATCATTTAATTATATTTTATCTACAGTATATTAGTTCACTATCAGACAATAAAACCTATCATACAAAATGTTTTCAGGTGATATAAATGGCAGTTTTAAACATTCATTAAATAACCACTGACATTAGCCCATATAGGAAGTCCTGAGGATATTTAGTTTGATATACTACAAAAAATACATTTAATTATGGAGTCATTATTCTTGAATGAGCCCTGAGAGTATGTTCCCCTTAGACTTTATAAGGAAATGCAGGCTTCTAAGCACAGATTAATAAGTACTAGTCATTTATTCTTAATTCAATACCTCCTCCATGTAACTGTGGTCTGTCTTATTCTAACTGAGGTGATGGAAAGGTCTGGTGCATCTAAGTTGAATAGATTTACAACATTCTTGATCAAAACACACCGTTGGAAGAGAAAACACTTTTCGTAGTATAAAGGGGTAAATGCGGCACTATCAGATGTAAATGTAGGAAACCAAACATAACAATAACCTGCAGCCATATTTGGAAATGTCCATAAACAAAGTAAAATGTGTATTAGAGGCTTTTTGAACCATAATTTTATAAATCACCTTCTCAAATCTGTTGAAGCAAACACCGAGTTATGCATCTCATCCAACAGCACACATTTGTGACCACTGACACTGGTCTCTGTAAAGTCCTTTATTTGTATGGATGTTGTGTGGCTGTGATCTTTCTGATGCTTTATTGTCTGGGTGTTGGGTCTTTGTCCTTGCTGTGATGCTGTGTATTTCTTGTTGGTGTTGTGCTGCAGAACAGGAACCTAGCCCCTAGCTGAGTCAGGCTTGATTAATTGTAGCTTTGATGTTGCTTTTAACCTTTCCTGTTTAACAAATTAAATGAAATTGTGGGCGGGGCTTAATTCCTTTGCCGTGAGTTTGACTTCTGTGTGGGGAGCTCCAGTGTATTCTCTTGCATGTTCTGTAGCTTTAAGAGCTTTGGGAACAATGGTACACAGAAATAAACTGCTGGTTATTATGTGTATTTCTAAAAAAACTGAATGGAGCAGTGTCACTAACGACTCTCCTGAGCCCTAACGACTCTCACATCAGGAGTCACACTTCCCTTTCAGAGCCAACGACTACGAGACCAGAACAGCCTGGTCCATCAGGTTTGGTTTCAGGGGAAACTCCTCCCTCTAGAGATATAAGCTCAGCTCTCTTACCAGTTGATCTCAGAATTGATAAAGTCTCTTGGAATTAGAGATGAAACGTCTTCACCTTGAAAACCTTAAGTCCAGATGCTTTTATTTCAACCTTTTTTTCAAGATGTCCTGGATGACTGAGAACCTTCACGGACATTTGGTCAGAGTGAAATTACCATTTAAAGCTCATTTTACACTGCCTTCTTTCAGACCATAGCTTGATTTTTGTCTGAGAACACGCCTACAGACTGATTTAAGACACATTCATTTTACAAATACAATGTTTTATAAAAGGTTACTCATTTTCCACAAAGGATGTTTTAAGGTCTGTCTGGAACCAGTGCCCTCTGTGTGACCTTCCCAGTGACATGAGCATCCCAGACTGCATCTTTAAACACACACTCACACTTTGCTCTGCAACAGAATATGCCGTGTGTCTCAGACTGGTTCATAGTTTCCAGTGGGAGCAGTTAAACGGGCACTTTCTGTTCCCTCTATTCCATAAATGGAAGCCTCCATTTAATTGCTTTCATATGGTTAATCCAAATTAAGCATGGCCACAAAATAAGATATTCCATTTCATTTGTATAGCTGGTGACTTCAACAAATCTTTCTTTTCCCTCCATGTGCTTCCAATAGTCAGACACTTTTGAATGAATACATCAACTCTTGGAAAAAAGACCCATTGTTGATGAAACTGTTTGCACAAGACAATTCCAATAGTTACCGTGGCACAAATGCTGGATTCAGCAGCACTAGATTGTTTTAGTGGCTTAGAGAAAGTACATTTTCAGTTTAAGAAAGTTGCTTATTATAGCATTCACATCTCTTTCTGTAAAACCAAAGGAGCAGAAATGGATCTGTGAAGGAGCTGAGAGAATGACACAATTATCTTAATGTCATAACTCATGTGGCTCTTTAAGCCCTGCTGATTATCGGCACTGTGGTGGATACGTTTCCTCTTTCCTCCACAGTTGGCCATGAACAAGGAATTAGAGCAATGTCCATTAGTCTCAAACAATGACTTTATTCTGCTTTTATCTTTATCGGTCTTTGATCCAAAAGAGCTATTGTATATCTTTACTGTAGAAAAGGTTATTTTTAAGTGTGCATATTTGACAACACTGTGATGGGAATGTAACTAATAAAACAAAAGTGTCTATATTTCACTTTTGTGTATAGGCATTAGCTATAAGAGTCTGACAGTAAATTTATAATGATATAAAGTTATCACAGTAGTGTGGTATGAACTTTAACTATTTTTATTTTCTGGCTTTTTGTGTCTACCTCTTTAGCTACTGTCAGAATATACAGTATTCACAGTATAAGGTCAGTAACTCCAGATGTAATTCACAAATGTATATACAGTCTACTACATCAATGCAACAACACTGATTGTCTGCAGGAGGCACACATTAGGATAATAGACTATGTTTGTACTGTAAGCAGATTCTGTAGTGCAATAGATCATAGAATTAGTACTGGATAGTAATAAACTACAATAAACATTAACAAATCCAGAGAAAAGTGTCAGCTTTGTCACCTTTGTTCTGAATACAACCTCTGTCTGAATAATCCTACTCTGTCTTCACCCAAACATTAAAAGTCTATTAGAGAAGTTTATGTCTCATAGTAAGACCTGTTCTATTGCATTTTACTCTTCCTCATTTTCTCAAAAGCTGGCATTTTTGGCTGTCATAGCATGTGTTTTACTGTAAAAACTATGAAGTTTGATTTTGAGTTATTTTGCAGTAGCTAGGTTATTGTGTACCGTGTAACTTTTAGCTAAAATGACCTACTGTTTCAGAGATGTGTTTTTTTCTTCCAAACTTGCCGCTTGGATAGTCTCCACTAGTGATGTAAACAAGAAATAACATGGTTCTACTGTCCAAACAACACAAACTGTAGAGGGCTCTGCGCCCCCTATGAGCTAAGAGTTCTGTTAAACAAAGAGGGAGAAATGTTTTTGTAAATGTGCCATTTTCTACTGGTCTCATCAGCACATATAACAGCTCATAGAACAGAGTTTTTATATGGTGACATTGGGAAACTGTGACTGTTCCCGTACTAACTCTAATTTCTTACAGAAAGTATAGTTAAGATAGCATTAGCTCTGCTGTCAGCACTATCCTCAAAAAGGGGAAGCCTTTCTCTTCTTACAAAGCACTTGCAGTGTCACTCAGGGAGTGTTACTACTTCTCCAAAAACAGGACAAGGCCTTTATGTTCCCTCCGTTCCCTCCTTCTCATTCCTCCATCTTTAAACCTGATTCCCACAGGCCTCTGCTGATTTAAGTGCTCTAGTGTTGCTCGAGAGCCTTTCCTACACTAAAGCCTGTGTTGCCTTTCTAACCTGTCTGCTGATAGAATTCTCCTGCTTTGAGTCGCAGCTTACTCCCTGATAACATGGAAATGAGTCAAATATTCTCCACAAGGTTGCCCCATCTCAAGTGTAAAATCCCCCCTGTGAACCAAACACCCAGATAGTATTTACACTGGCTTAAAGATGACAAGTTATTCTGGAGTCCTTTCTACAAAATATGTGATGCAAGATAGTTCAGTCAGTCATACTGTATGTGTAAGGTTTAACCGCTTGCACTGACCTCAGACAGAGGAGCCCATCCCCCTTCTACTCTACAGAATTTATGAGAAAATGAAACAGAATTGATTATGGTGTTTTGAGTAAAATACAACTCATTCTTTTACCTGAAAATTTAAGGCAGTACTTTTGCATTGGTGTTACTGTCCTTTTCATTTGTCCTCATCAACAAGGGATTTGTACTTTAGTTTTGAATATACAGGCTCTGTCTGAAAAGTTCCACTCAGTTTTCTGCCTAACTTTGCTGAATTTACCACCTTATCACCTTCAGAAAGCATTATGTCCCCATAAACTATCTGTTCATCTAATAAAAACAAAAGGCTGAAAACAATATCTTCAACAGTATTATGATTACGCTTCATGTTCAATGTGAAGTCTGTAATGTGTATTATTTTCAGTATACTCTAAATGCATCAGCGCAGAATAGTGTCATGTAACAGACTACTCCTGGGGTGACTAGGTTTGTGAGTTCACTCCAGGACACACTTCCACAGCTGGCCCTGCAGGAGCTCTTGTGTAATTGTCAACAGCAACAAGGGAGAAGGGAAAATCCGGCCAAGCTTTATGTCATTCAACACTTGGCCGTTTCCAAAGTACAATCTGATGAAGTGCTCTTGAACCTGACCACAAATCAGCCCCCGCTCAGGTTAATCAACACATTTAAACAGCAGTCTAATTGTTTTTCATTAACTCATCCCATTCCCACTCATTTAAGACAATGCAGCATGCTATCTCTTGTGCTGCTGCTGCCGTGGAGTGAGGCAGCAGCTGAAAGCCATCTGCCGAGGAGGAACAACTGGCTGCTTTAACAAGTAGGCAAACTGTCAGAGAGGATTAATGCTCTACCTTAAACCTGAGTTAATAATAAATGGGCTGTTTACTTGTTCAAGGGGGAGGCCATAGATAACAGCACCCAAAACCCCTCCTCTTCCTGCCAAAAAGATAAATTCTGGTTAAGTGGGGACCTGCCTGCTCTGTGGCCCCCAGTTCCCAAATCATTACGAACAAAACAAGACTTTTAGACATACTCGGTAATGGAGAAGGTCAGAATGAATTCCAGACTTTGAAAATTTTAAATTTTCAAAACCTTGAAATGTGGCCTTCTTATTTTGTATATTCATCAGTATTGGATAAGCAATTTGATTATGATAGATTATGAGCACCAGAGAAGAAATGATAGTGCTCCAACAAAGCGCTGAAGGCACTTTCCGACGTGCATCACCTTCTCGGCTGCTGCTGATGCATGCAAGAATCTGTAGCCCCTGAGAAGAAGTCAGAGAAATGTCTTGCTCTGTCTTCTTCTTTTCTCCTCTTCCTCTTCTCCTGCAGGGCTGTATTAGCCCACGGTGGGGATTTAACTAATGAGCCTATCTGCTCTCCACTGAGGCCATCCCAAGACAGCCTTTCTCCTACAATTGGTTCCAAAGGGTTTAAACGCACCGGCCGCTGCAAAGCTGGGCACTGTCCAGGAGATTATGAAGGCAAAAAAAAGAGATGAAGGAGATGGAGGAGAGGTGCTTGCTTCCACATTATTGGCTGTTATGGTCGTTAAAAGCACATTAATAAGACAATACGTTTTTAAGACAATACGTAGTTTAGGAAAGGTGTTTGAAAAGTCTCAATGTTAAAGATGACAGTTTGGCATCATGAAATAGTTCAGCTGTGATCTCAGCATGAGGCGGATTCAGATCAGAACATATGGTACAGTGATGTGTGTGGAAGAGTGTACAAGATTTGATTGTTTCTGGATGAGTAATACTTGTTTGAGGAGAAGGAAAAAATGTCAGAAGCAAAAAAATAAAATGAGCAAATGACAAACAGTCATTTGTCAGAGAATAGTGACAACTGCTGATGACGTCTGATGATAACAACAGATGTTTGACGGTGAAAACCTGTTCTGACAGATTTCACAAAGGAGGGACAGTATGTTTGGTAAACTGATCTGAAGACTGATTTCCATTGAGGGTATGGAACGAGTTGGGATGGTACGACAGGTATGGGACGGTTCTGGCAACCTGTGAAGATTGTTCATGCAGCCTAGTCATCCTGTATATATATATATATATATATATATATATATATTAGGGATGCTCATATTGACCTGTTTAACCGTTAACCTATAGTAAATATTTTGACCAATTAATACTATCAGTTAAACGGTTTAAAACGTTGTTTTTTTAAGTTTTTTTTTTGTTTGTTTGCTGCATGGTTTAAAAATAAAATAGCCTACTATATAGCTTATATTTATTAACTCACGGAGCGCGTCGGCACATGCAACCACACACCTGACACATGCATGAAGATGTCTGTGCGGCCATTGGTGCATATCCAGGTCCCGCCCATGTCAAAACTCGTCACAATTGGCTGAAAAAGGTGTCAATCGAAGGCTAACACTTCCTGTTAGCATTTTAGTAGCTTTTTTCACGGACTTATGGCTTTTATTATTAATAGAAATGACCAAAAATGTCGCAGCAGTTTTCCAGTTGGAAATACTTCTCTGCATGAGCCTTGGAGGATATAACATGTCTTGTGGACCTAATTATTTTACTGAATATTATTCCCTGGACCTTTACGGACAGAAAGACACCAAGCTTACGTGCATTTGTTGCTGTTTCAGTCCAAGAGACCCGTCAAAGGTAAGACAAGTCCAAACTAAATCTTTGTGCTTGTCTGTAAAAAAGGCTTTGGTGTCGGCGCTGTGGTTGTAACGTGTTAAAATGGTTTATATCGTCTGAAAGATGAGACTTTAAACGCAGGCTTTCTTTTGTAGCGTGTTTACGTCACGGGACCAGGCCGTTAATGCCAATTCAATATTATAATCTTATCAGTTAACGGTTAATAATCGATTAAGGAGCGGCGGTTGTCGGTCGGGAAAATTAATCAAAATGAGCATCCCTAATATATATACATATATATATATAAATATATATATATATATATATTCATTCATTCATTTTCTACTGCTTAGTCCCGTTAGGGGTCGCAGGTGACTGGAGCCTATCCCAGCAGCTTTGGGCCTGAGGCGGGGTACACCCTGGACAGTGGCCAGTTAGTCGCAGGGCTGACATTTAGACATAGACAGTGACAAACAACCATTCACTCTCACATTCATTCACTAGGGACACTTTAGAGTTGTCAATTAACCTATACATGCATGTGTTTGGACGGTGGGAGGAAGCCGAGTACCGAGAGAACCCACGGTAACACGTGGAGGACATGCAGACTCCTCACAGAAAGACCAGAGTCGGCCGAGAATGTTTGAGTCGGCCGGGTTTTGAACGCACGACCTTCTTGCTGTGAAGCAGGAGTGCTAACCACTCTGCCACGTGCACCCCCTATATATATATATATATATATATATATATATATATATATATATATATATATATATATATATATATATATATATATATATATATATATATATATATATATATATATGTATATATCATTTTGTAATGTTTATTATTATTATTATTATTTTTTTTTTAATTCTATACAAAGGATTAGTGTGGACATTGTGAATTCTAGTTTAATTTCCAGAAGGCTGACTAAATGGACACAGACTAAATAACTTCTAATGTAACAAGACGTTGTGACTGGTCAGATATGTTGTATTCTAATGGAAATGGTTTTGAGAGGAGTTCAAGACCCACTACAGTTGAAGAAAGTGAGAAGGTCTGGCTGGCCAGGCTAATTTCCACCACAAGGTGTCCAAAGAATGCAGTCAGCTAGATTCAATGAAGATGTTATTCCTATTTTTCTAAAACTTTGTTTTTTATTTACAAAGTAAGAACCATATGTTGCTCGGTCACCTTTGTCTAAAAGTTGAGAAAGCATTGTTTTGTGATGTCCAATAAACAGTTTAGTAACTGAGCCAGAGAGTGGTACAGTTACCACATTTAGTTGGATGACTTGGGATGACCCCTTTTGACAGTGGAAAGATCTCTAAAAACGAACTGTTCTGACCCAGCCAGTGAGAGTCTGCTTCCCCTTAGATCAGATATCTGTTTAGTTCTTGTTCTCTTCTCTGAACGATCCAGTTCAGTCGTTCTGCCCAACATGCAGACAACCTGACTAATCCCACTGTGTTACTGTGTGTCAGGAGAGACCCACAGTAACACAAACAGCTGACAGAGAGATTATCACAAAATTAGCTCCTGTTTTTCAAGGTGTTTTTTTTCCCACATCCAAACTGTACATCTTGGCACCTCACCAAAGAATATGGGTTTTTCATAAATCCCCTTGTGATAAGCTTATTAACTCATCCAGAGATGTAAGGATTTGCAATGAGTAGATGAAACTGACTCTGGTAATTACAGAGTGTGCAGAATTATAAACACAACTTGTGAGACCACTGACTGTAACAACGTTTGACTTTATCTGCAGTACATTCATGAAGGCTTTCCAATAACAGCTGGCTTTGTCCTCGCACAAATACAATATAGGTGTGTCCTGGAGTTTTGTTTTCATAACAACCAACTCTAAATAAACCCTGCATACGCTGACTCAGTCTCAGCAAGTCTCGGTTTCTCTCCTATGGCTGAAGTGATGAAAGACGACTATTTAAGCAGTTCCCTGATAAACTCAAAACTCCCCCTTTCCCCCCAGCACAGCTCACAAAGGGGCCTCTCCTCACTACCCGCTCTGTAGGTGTCCAAGGAGCACTCATTTGCAACAGTAAAATGACGGCGTGAATATCACCCTCAACTGCTAATTCTCAGAGGTCTATGTGGCCGTATAAATCATTAAGACAGATACTCCTTGGAGATGCAGCAGTGGTCACGGACGTCTTATGCCCAAAATGCATTTGATTTCATTTGTTCCGTGCCGTTCACTGTTGGCAAAGCCCATAACAAGCTCTGTGATGTTAAATTTAACCCCTTGTTGAGATCGTTTGCATTCTTCCACTAAATTAGACACCGTGGACGGATATGATAAAGGAGTGTTGAGAGGATCTGTTTGGGAACCGCAGAGCGATGTAAGTGATACAAAACATCACTTGCATCATTTACAATTTAAATTCTAAGGAGGAAGCATAGTCTAATCTGGTTGTGTATAGGTGTGCACATTGAGATGTGCTAATCTAGCCTCAGTAAACTTCGGTTTGCTGCAGTGTGTTAGTATTATGCGGCGGCAAATTGATTTAATTTATTTCATTGCTTTTTTAATTAAATAAAAGCAGCCAGTTTGCTTTGTTGTTTTGAGAGGGAGCATATAGGAAATGTATTTTTCTGGTAATGCAGCTTTTAAGTCACTTGTATCATTTACAATTCTAATTCTAATGAGGAAACACAGTCTAATTTGGTTGTGTATAGGTGCACATACAGAGATGTTCTATATGGAGAATGTTCATTGTGAGGGGAGCATTGTTCTTCTGCTAATCCTGGCTCAGCTTCTCAACCAACCAGCACTACAGGCTTAAACGCAGCAACCCTTTTTAAATCTCCACTTTGGGCTGCCATTGTACTTGCACTTCTCGTAAATAATGCCAACAAGCTCAAGTAACAGACCTGTCACTGAAAAAGTAATTTAAATGTCATTTGCAAATAAAGATGTCTCCTCCCCTCGCTCCTTCCTTTTGCTTGGCTCTTGTCGTTCACCAGGAGATGTGCAGTGGCAGAAATATGACCGCGGAGTTGAACAGCACATCAAAGAGTGGATCTAGGAGAGGTCTGCTTTACCTTTGAACATAGAATAGGATTGAAGGCAGTGCCAGTTCTCTGCAGGCGAGGCTCGGGCTGATCAGAGGCTGCCCAGTGCGGCGATTGCAGCAGCAGTGGGCACAAACACTCGCAATACAGCCTTTGCACTGTAGTCGCTTTGAAAAGAACCCTCTACCCACCACTGATAGCCGCCACACAACGGACTGTATACAGCAGCGCACAAAAGGCTGCCGAGCAAAGTCACTGATTCAACAGTCTCGCACAGTTCCTTCTAAAGACTGTATTTCCCACTGCAGCAGAGCCAGCGTGAGGAGGAATTACAAGTGCATACTGAAATACCATCTCTCAGAGGGGAACACTGTCCACAGCATTATTCACAAAAACAAATCACACACACCTTTATGTTTGTGGCCAAAGGGAATTCAATAAACTCAGTTCACTCCTCTGACCTGTTCCCAAGGATTGCTTTAATTAAAATTAGCTGTATGTGTCCTTTTTCATTTTCTTTTTATTCTGCACAAAATATTAATTACAGTCTCTGGGCTAATTGTTCAGCAGTGCAGTGTTTTGCAGGCCAGGCCCCAGCTGAAGCCTGGGAGATGAAAACAGGAGGAAAAGTGAGGGGCAATAACGATTGTGCCATCACTGGACTGTAAAACACAGATGGGACACACATGGTGATGCTTCTTCTGCAAAGACTCTACTGTACTGATATGATCACATCTGAGAGTTGTGGATACTTAAATGTGTCTCTCTGACATCAGCATTTGCACAAACTGAACGCCTCTGAGTGTAATCGTGCCACTACGGTCTTTTCAAAATGGCTGTGCTCACAAAATATACATTTATGAACAAAAAGAAAACATGATAATGATAATTTATATTATCAGATTATAATTGTTGTTCCCAGTTACATTTATTCAAACCTACACTTTGGTTGGTCTGAAGCTGTTTAACACTTAATTTACAAATAAGTAATAATTAATTTACTAAATAATAATTGAAAATTTGAAAACCGGCGAAGACCTAGGACACACTGGAGGGACTTTGTCTCCTGGCTGGCCTGGGAACACCTCATTATTCCTCGGGAGGTTTGAAGTAGACTGCCCTCGCAATCTGGCCCCGGATCAGACAAAGAGGATGAGATGAGATATTTGAACAGTTTAACGCAGGGGTCTGGAGAAGTAACTGTTTTTAAATGATTTTTCAATTGGGCAAATTCCAGGAGTAATACCATATTCTCATCAGCATTTGGCTGCATTGTCAAAGTCAACCAAAATCAAATAAGAATGCACTTATTGTACTTAGAATAAAAAAAATTACTCAACATGGTGTGTGTCCTATATTTACAGAATAAAATTGTGTAATAAGATATATGCTACAAATCTATCCAAACGTATTCAGTTTTACATAAGAAACATTAACAGCCCTGAGCCCCAAGCAAGGGGCCACTGGCAATAAACTAATATTAAACTGCATTTAGTTTCACACTGATTGTTACAAATCCAGTTTCTGCCTGGCTCTCTAACTCGATCATCACAGTGTCACTTCAGAGCACTTTTAAAATGATCTCATGAAAATGTGAGTGGGCAGAGGCATTATCAGGTTAAACAGAAGAAAGCCATGAGCTGGCGTTTTGTTTAATCTCAGCCCTCATATCTGTGTAACACATTTAGCGTGGACTGCCCAGCTCAGAAAAAAGGACCCTGTTTTGTCAGAAGCCCACCAGTTAAACAGATAATTATGCAAATGTGGCCTTACAGTGAGTGGGCAGAGGCTAACGCTGCTCTCAGCCTTCAATCAGGAAACAGCAGAGTGTCGGTCTTATTTACACTCACTTTTCACCTTCAATCATCAGAAACTGCAAAGTGAGAGGTCTGTGTCCATGACAGCACGGCCAGACTCGGCCTGAGCTGCATCTGAGGCCACAGTATGAGTGCTTCATAGATAATGCTTTCCAGATGTGAAAATTTAACACTGAAAATGTCTTCGCCTATAAATTATTGCTATTGTTAGTTGAATCAAGTAAACAGTGGACAGCTTATTTCTTTCAAACCACATCAAGAGCTTCTAAAAGTGATCACAAAAAAATGTTAATGGGGGCCATAAAGAAGTCCACTGACAGGATTTTGATAAAAGAATTGTGAACAAGTGAGTCACAATTCAGTCAGTGAGAGAAAGTCGAGGCCGGTTCACCCAAGACCTTTTGTGTTCCCACTGAGGGGAAGAGACCGAAAGAGGCCGCAGTATAAAAATCTGTTTGACCACAGCACAGCTCAGGGTCGGCGGTCTCATTTCCGCGTGAAGGCAAATGAAGAGAAAAAATGCCAAGAGCAACTCATGATTAATTCACATTAAATAAAAAAGATTATTGTGCTTCAATATAAACTGCACAAACTCTCATTGGTCTGGATCAGTAGCACCTCAGACATTAGAACCAAAACCTCAACGCTTCAATCCAGACATATAAATATACAAAATGCACATGCAGATCAACAAAATGTTTTTTGTTATATTTTATTGCAAAATGTGAGTTGTGGACAGTTTGTAAATGTTCAGGGTTAATGTTCTGCCAAAACAAAGTAAAATTTGTTTGTGTTGAAATAAGCTATTAGAATAAATATTATAAAAAATGAGGAGCTCTCTGCCCTTTTCATTTTGGAAAAGTAGCCCAGAGACACCTATTCTAGAGAGTCCCCATGTCACAGTTTGAGAACATCCGTCACTACTCTTAATAAAAAAATAGTTCTTATAGTAGAAGTTATTCCAAAAAAACAACCTAATAAATAGTCCATTCTATTTGTGTTAGCACAAAACTCATTTATGAACGGCTATCAATATAGGGATGTAACAATGGACTCCGCTCGCAATTCAATTCAGTTGACAATTCTGATCTCACCATTTTCTTTTATGAAAGGTGTTGAGACAAATTAGAAGTGAACGTTTTATTATTTTACAAATTAGGGCTCCAGACTATTTATTTTCATCACCGTCCCAGTACGGAGCCGAAAGCCAGTTCCAACAGTCCCTAAGTAAATGTCAACTGTCCCCACATTTATTTAAAATATAGGCTAATGTTTATCTATTTGTAACTTGCATACAATTTAATTTGTTTATAAGACTAGGTACTTTGAATAAATGCCCTAAAAATCTGCCTCTGATGGATTTAGACCTGGTCAATTACTTTGTGTTTAAAAATGAGTTCTTATTAACTTTAGCTGAGACCTAAAACCACTTTAGATCAAAACCAATAATAAACACAGGTCTTATGTGTTTCCATAACAACTCTTATTTGTTTAACTCTTACCTTTTATGCATTTCCCCTTTTATTTAAACTGTATTAACAGTAATTATTAATGTGAGGACCAGAAGCACTTTACAAAGGACCAGATTTGACCCTCGAACCTTAAGTTGGACACCCCTGGTCTTTACTCTCAGTGGCTGCAGCAGAGACTCGCAGAAGGCAGAACATTATTACATTTCTCTGACACGGGCCTCAAACAGGCTCTGACTGTGTTATCAAATAATAACTTATGGTTCAGACTCGGGACGACGGCACACTCTGTTTAAAGTTTAGCCTCTTTGCTAACACAGAGCACTGCTCACATTCTCTCTGTTGTCCACCGGTGACGGGACATTTACGTGACTTTTGGAGAGAGTAAAGCTCAGCCTCAGACACAGACTTGTTTTGTTGTGTGCTCATTAAGTCCGCACGGAGCCGACTCGGTCCGGGACTGGTCTGAGCAGCAGCAGAGACACACAGTGATCGAGTGAACGCCTTTCGCTAAAGTGGATTTATTTATGCTGCCACAACTCTGATTTAAACGAGACTTCCTCAATATCAACATCCACACTGTCGTCACCAGGATAGAAACTGTTTACAACAACTTGCCCTGTTGTTCAAAAGATGAATTGCGTCTCAACATCTCAACCGACTGGAAACGTCACATATGGGAATCGATTTTCAACTGGCTCACGTTTAATCGTTACATCCCTAGTTATCATTAAACAGCAGTTTACAAGGTTGAATCATAATTATACTTGTACTAATGACATAAAATGTATTTACTGAGTAGTTGCACCAATGAAAGATGCAAAAGTATGGTGCACTAATAATTGGCATGTGCATTTCAATTATTACCTTTACACAATTCCGCAATAAAAAAAAGGTTAAAGCAAAGGCATCTTAATCTGGAGTTTTCAATGTGAAGACATTTTATCTCTTGTCCAAGAGACTTTTTCAACTGGTAAGAGAGCTGAGCTTATATCTCTAGAGGGAGGGGTGTGACCTGAACCTAACTCTGATAGGACCAGGCTGTTCTGGTCTCATGGTTGTTACCTTGAAAGGGCACTGTGACTCCTGATGTGAGAGTCATTAGGCTCATGTGAGTTGTTAGTATCACTTCTCACTTTCTAGAGTGAAACTGTTCTTTGTCTTGGACAAGAGATGAAACGTCTTCACCTTGAAAACTAAGTCCAGATACCTTTTTTTGTTTTTGTTTTTATTTATATAGCGCTTTTCCGCCTAGTAGGCACTCAAAGCGCTTTATCAGTGTTACAGCTGGAACACCACTAGAGGCAAGGTGGGTTAAGTGTCTTGCCCAAGGACACAACGACAGTATGAACTGTGGGGAGAGCGGGATATTATGATGTTTTGAGCAGGGATTGAACCGCCCAGAGCTACAGCCGTCCCCTTTAACTTTTTTTTCAAGATGACCTGGATGACTGAGAACCTTCACAGACATTCCACAGTAAAAATAATAATAAAAATGTTATAAAAAAGGCACTCTCAGGAAAGGGGTGGTCTCAGCCAGAGCTCCCCTGACTGAACTAAACCCCCAGCTGCTGGGATCCGCTGTGACAATAACTCCTTTCCTCTCTGGAGCTCCTGGTACCTACTCCAGGAGCAGGGCTAGGCTTTTCCTTTTGGGCGGTGCATGTCTGTTCCTCTGTGACTGACAGAGAGCTGCCAGTACCGGAAACGAAGCAGCAATGCTGGCATGTTTTGATTGGAGAGAAGTCTGGCCTGTCTACAGAGTTACAGGCAAATGACAAAGAAGAGCTAATGCTGATAGAGAAAATAATTGAGACTGGAACACCAGGAAGTTTTCACACAAAAATAGAGACAAAGGGATTTAAAGGTGCAGTGTGTACTTCATCATCAGCATCTGACATTTTAGATAAATTATTATGAGTTTGCGTTTAATAATGTTCATAAATGTTCTAAGCTTTTGTGCAAGACTTAACTAAAACTCAGTCCAGTCATTCATTGAGAATATCTTTATTGTAATCAACAATAACACAAGCTTTGAATAACAAACACACCAAGAGTTATAATTAAATTTTTGTAAAATTTTTAGGACAGCATACAATGTACATTAAGCCGAAGCAGAGATGCTAGGACCAGACTATAGCTTAACAGCTCATGTCCATCCGTAGTCCTATATTGTACATGTTTTTGGTGGTGGGGGAAACCGGAGCACCTGGAGGAACTCTTTGCAGACACGAGGAGAACATGCAAATTCAACACATGAGTCATCAACACAACATTGCTGGAAAGAAAGTAATGGCTCATTCCACTGGGTTCCATCGGGTGTTCAAGCTCTACATTTTCTAAATACAAAGAGCGCTACGTTGAGGTGTTATTACCAGGGCTTGACATGAACATCTGCCAACCTGCCAAATGTGGGTGGATTACAATTGTGGCGGGTAACACAGTCACTTTTACTAGCCACTTTGGCTGGTGGGCTTTTATACATTTACCTATTAAGCTAAGCATTGTTTCGTTTGGTGAGACCGGCCCCACCCACGTGCAACAAACAACTTTTTGTTTCTTTTATTACACTACATTTTAACAGTTAAAAAGTTTAATTATTTAGGTTTGTCTGGTGGGCAAAATAGTGACAGAGTGGGTTTGAGCTTCATTAGGCTCATTTTTCTGTCTGTTTTTGTTGCTGTTCTCTCAGAGCTGCATGGTTCTGTCCTGGTGCAATACTTCCTCACACAGGACAAACTAATGAAAAAGGACTTAACAAACTGCTAATCTAAATTGTTCATGTAGGAATGAATAGGAAAGGCAGTTGATGTCTGTCTCAGAAATTGTGTGCATTTTTTGTTTCAGAAAATGACAATGTTAAAAAATAAAACATTTATCCAGACATAAAATCATCTGAAATCAACCAAAATAAAATACTGAAAACGATTCTAGCATTATTAGGAATCAGAATTACCTGGAAATGCATTGATTTCAATATGGGACATTTTTGTGCATCTAAAGGTTAAAGTATACCTCTTGCCAAAAGGAGTCTTCTGTTATCTTTATGAAAGATTTAGGATGAGACAGTCCAGGGGTGATTTACTGCCTAACTGACAGAGACATAAATTAAATTGGGCCTAAAATCAACAGACACATTTATCCACAGATTGTGCTAAGAGGATATGTCTTTAAAAGTCATACTCAAAGGAAGTACAACCTAACTTGCGCTAAATGTGGCCATGTGGGTATATAAAGCTTATTATAATACAAAAACACTCCCCACACTCTCTGATACCATCCCACCACCGCACTGCACAACAATCGCAGCACCACAGCCTTAATGCCAGGATGTTCATCTGAGCAGCATGTATCCACAGGCAATCTGCAGAAAGACACCAATTACACCCAGTTTTAAAGTGTCTAATTGAGGCCCTTCAGTCTGAATATGTTATTACCAGTTGCGATTCAAGGATGAAGACAACATGCTCGGTTGTTGCCTGCTGCTCTAACTCTTCAGCTGATGTGTGGTGTTAATGGGATGGAGGCTCCATCGACGTCCTACTGAAGCAGCGCTGCGGGGTGATAAATCTTATTTTTGTTGCACTGGCTTATAACAATGCTGGCAGTAAATTTTGGGGATTTTCCACAGGTCATGGCGCTGCTTGACGCAAAAGTGAAAGACTGGATTGAGGGGGGTGTCAAGTTGGCATTTAAAAGTCTGTTTTGTCAAGTTAAAAACGCATAGAACTATTTATGGCTGTAAAAGGAGAACCATGCAGTGCTGTATTCCTGACCCTACCATTGTCTCTGCATATACCTCACATTTGATTGATAAGACCGTTTGAAGCTGTATCTGTGATGCATCTTTATCATCTTTAGAACCTCAGAATGGTCGCAGATGAAGTTGGTCTTTATTTTTTGATCTGCTTTGCTTTGTCTACAGACTTGAGCATGGGTCACACTGATTTCTGCAGCTCAAACTCTAAAAACAGTCACCAGACTCTCATTAGGAAGCTCATGTTGGAAAATATTAATAATGCAGTGCACTTCGAACACTGGCCAGCATCTGTACATTCACCCGTGTGTTTGATCTCGTAAAGTTTAGCTTACATTTACCCTGTGCCGTTTAACTAAGCAACTTCCCTGAATGCACACAGGGGTGTCCTCAGCAGGCGCCGCTGTTTGATGACTATAAATATGGGACTATTTGAAGATTAACCCAAAAGACCACAGCCATAACACAGGCAGTGAGTAGATCAGCTAATTAGAAGCCAGCCCTGGTCCTTGGCATCATCAACATTTTGCCAAATGTATTCCAAATCCCTCGGAAAAAGCATCTTGAGAGTTGTTCCCATCATGCACCGCACTTCATCTCATTACTAGAAAGAGTTAAAAACATCGGATGGAACTTTGAAGCTGGGAGCTCTTCTGCAAACCAGAGAGCACCGAGGGGAGAGTGGGCATAACTCAGAAAACATAAATATAAAAAGCCAAAGTAGTCTCCCAGCCGTCCGGCCCGCTCTTACAAAGTGTGCCACTACAGGAGCACAAGTGTTCAAATATACGTTCATAATTCGGTGAAGGATTTAAAAGTAAAGACAGAGATTTTATTGTTGAATTTCTTACAAAACGATTTGATTAAAAAGAGAGATGATAGAGGTCTTTGACATTTCAAATGAAAATGGACCTTGACAAAATGTAAGACATTTGGCGGCTGTTAACATCAAGCTCTCATGTTAAAAGCTGCTTATTTAAAAAGATGTGAGAGAATATTGGAGAAATGGGCTTGTCAAGTCCAGCTTTACTGAAGGTCAGAGCAGCCTACTTGCAGTGTGGGCAATCTTCCCCTTAAGTCATTTAGCTTTAATTTCCACATCTGATATCACAAAACATGTTCCTTGTAAGAGGGATAAGCTTAGCATTGGTCAGAGCTAAAAATAATAAGTCTTAGATGTTAAGAGACCGAGGTTTGTTCTCCCAAGTCATTAGCTGAGATAGCCGTGATACTGACTTTTATTCCCCACGAGGAGCGCAGGAGGAATAGTGCACTGCCCGCTACTGCCTTCAAAGTCATTCCAAAGAGTTTGGTCACCTTGCCAGAAAACAAAAGGGGAACCACATTATATCATTTTAATAGAACAATATAACTGTTCTAATACTGCTCCTCATTTCAGCAACATGCTTGATACGCCAAGAAGTTTCCTGTTTAGTGTCAAAACCTATCAAGTCAATTTAACGATGATTATCTACGTCTAACTCCCCGATGGATGACAAGCTGCATCAGCCCGTAAAGATAAGAGCATCTTCAATGCACACTGGGGAGATAGTATCAATGCCCCTGTGAAAGCCGAGATGAGAAAGTTCAGCAGAATTACCAGGTCCTCATCCAAGAACTCAATTACAGTAAACACGAATAGTTAATTTGTTGCCAGCAGATAATCAGACCGGATTAAGCTGATAAAAAATGATTTTAAGGTAATGTGGCATTGAATGCGTGTACAAGCCAAAAAGTTTGAGGCGTGATAAGTCAGCCGCTGTCTGCTTAGAGCAAAACACTGGGATATTTGATACACAGTCACTCATCCTTCCCTTCTGACAGCAACAAAGGTAAGGAGTTAGGGGCTATAAAAGTGATGTACATGACAACAGCGCTTCATCGTGTGTTGTACAGCTCCTAGATCCTTGCTGTTAGCTGCGGACCCAGAGGAGCTTCTGTATCTGTACGATAAACTCATCTGGCATGATTTATTAACCAGTGAATCAGACTCTGCACTCACCCCCCACTCTCCAACTTCTCTGGAACAGTAAGCCTTTCCACAGGGACACTCAAAGTCATTAGCACCTCCAAACTTCCTCCATGCTAATTTCTGCTTTGATATAGCGAGTGGCTCATTTGAAATATAGTTCAGAAACAGCTTGCTAATGCTTAAAACTTTCCCCATCAAGACAACTTCTTGCTCTCACATAAAAAGAACTTATGGCAATCTGTGCAAACGTTAATAATGTTTCTTGGAAAAAAGCTTGTAACTTTCAAGTTTCATTCTAAAATAATAATGTCTCCTCTCTCAACTTGTCTGATTCCTGCGACTACAGAATGTGGCCAGAGTGACCTTGTGCGAGGTTGGGCTAACGCAGCTGTCTTATCATGCGGCGGTCCACCGAGTGCTCCGCTGGCACCCGACTGCACAAAGAACACTGGCATCATTTCATTCTTTGAGCCTCCATCTGCCACGGCTCTAACCAAGGGGCAACATCTTATTTTAGAGCGCGTGTTCACATTCCCACGTCCGCGCACCGCTCACTCGGACCCCCACCGGCCCGTCACCCCCCGTCCCATTTAGCCCTCACATCCACTCTTCAAACGCAAACACGGGCTCCCAAGGCGGCACCGGGGCTGAACTCTATGAAGTAGAGTGGAAACATCGGTGTCCTTCCCCAAACTTTGTCAGGTGAAGGATAGTGGTTCTGCTCTAATGGACAGAGGCGCCACTCTGCCCTCGCTCCTACACAGCACTTTAACAGACAATCCCACGAAGAGGAGCAACAAACAGAGACAAGGATCACTTCACTCATTAACATATTTTAAGTTAGACTAAATGTGTCCTGTTAGAGAATTCATTTATTTTTAATGGTAGTAAAGAATGAAGTGAGCGACAAGTATTATCAATATTAAAGATATATACTGTACAGCAGGGGTCCCCAATTCAATGAGAATATCCAGCTCACTCCTGAAAAAGGAGTGCTCCTATTGGTCCACGCCGCTTGTCAACAAGGTACTAATGATTACCAATCAAACAGACAAAGTGTATATTTAGCACTGGATATGTCAAAACAGCACAAAAAACAGAATTAGAGAAAAAAGCAGATGTGTGTGAAATGCAGATAGATATTAGCAATTTGTTAACAAAATGTTTAACGAGGAGGAAATAATTACAGGTTTGTCTAAATGCGCTGAGTAAGCTCTAAACTTCGGTTGGATGTAATGTATTAGTATTTTGTGGAGGAAGTGGTGCGGTTGAGATGGGATAGCAAAAAAGAAAATTGGGTAGTGTTGCTTCTGTAAACTGATGTTTTTGATTTGAAAAAGATCACTAAAAATGATGCTAAATTATAAAATTGAAGCAGGTATGAGGTAAATACAGATGAGCCTTGCACAAGACATCGTGTGTGTAATGTTACAATCTATCCCCCTTTCTTTTTTTTTCATAAATCCTTAAATGCTATAAAAAAATGTGATTAGCTGTAAATGCATTGATATTGTAGACACATAATGTCACCTTCTAAATGTTTCTCTATGTTCTTAATTGTCTTCAGATGCAGCTGGAGTGAGATCTGGCATGTATTTGACAGCTCTGCTTTGACACTGTGCTCTCAGTGTGGTTTCAGAGCACATCACTGTTCCTGTTTCACGGGGACAGGGTCTTTTACCGTTTGGGAATATGGAAAATCGTGTCATTTCTGTTTTTTAATCACAAAGCAGAGACAGTGTGAACATACAGTAATGCTCATCTTAAAGTCTCTGAAATGAAGTTCAACATCACATTTTTAACTGGTTTCCTGGCTGAGCAGGAACATACACAAACACAGCCAAGTTGAGAAGTGAAAAATTGCCAAAGAAATGTCTGGCAAAAAAAATATTTCTCTCTGCTGGATGAGTCTCCATGGTAGAGGAGTCCACCTGAGGCCACGACTGTACCAGAACACCTGACTTTGACTTTTTTTTTAGGTTAGGAGCCTCACAGGTGTGACAGAATTACCTATAATAACACCTTTAACAATAAGCTCTAAAACTACAGGCAACTTTCAAGTGGTCATTTTATATGTAATGAACTTATCTGCAGTGGTCCAATGTTTTGTTGAGAACTCAAAGAAGGTAAACTTTTTCATTTTTGGTCATTGACCTACACTTCATGAACTCAGAGCTTGTGAGCTTTTGTTCCACATGTCCCTTGGCTACAGTACACCACTGCATTGTCTGTTCTCCTGTGGTTAACAGAGGCGGGACTTTGGTCAATCTGAATTGTTCTCTGTTTTAGGATTACTCCCTGGAGTGTGCATCACAGCCCCACACAAAGTCAGTTCAGAATTTTAAGTGAGTGGAGATTAATAAATCATAATCCCGGACTCAGCAGTCCTCAGTCACCTTTTTTGTTGTATCTAACACCCCCAATTCCCTGCGGGCCAGGCACAGTAAGACATGTAAGAAGTGTGCAGCCGAGAAGGGAAACAAACAGGTGGTGCAAACCTCGGCGGGCCCCGCATCTCACTGTAAAGCTTCCCTGACTCTGTCCTATCAAAGGGCTACAAGACCTTGCTGCAGATCCCTGGTAGTCCCTCGCTCTGCACACTTAGCAACCTCAGGGAAAAGCACTCCAGGTGCTCACTGACTTGCATGAAGGTTGACTTTATTCTCACGCTGGCGCTTTCCAAAGACTGATGACTGATGATTGATCTCCTGTAGGAGGATTTGTTCATGTACAAAGATTATGTAATAGCAAGAGAAGGATTGGGACAAGTATCTCAATGCTAAGTGTCGTAGTAAACAAGAAAATGCAGCATTTAAACAGTTGATTTAGCACTTAATGCTGTTAAAACTGTTGGATGAAAAAGCTTGTTAGACCCTGCACAGTTTGAAAAGTAGACTGCCATTACCCACGAGTGCTGCAAGATGCCGTTGCTTTCAAGGACACTTAGGATCCCAAGGTACTTGTTGAAGAGGAGGAATATTATTAACCCCAGTGGCATGGCCTTCCATTTCTTTATATTTCAAAGGCACAACCGTCAAACCATTATTACAACATTTCTTTGAATGGTGAAAGCTAATTTGACTTGGGGAAATTGCTCTGCGTAAGGTCAAAACAATGCCACAACAATGGCGGAAATGGGACATTTTAAAAATAACTAGACAGGAGAGGAAACTTCAGCAACACAAGATGTTCTTTTTTTTCTAGGCCAGTGTGCACCAGCTTGCCATGACTAGACACTTGTCTAAGTGAAAAAGGGAACTAACATAGTTTTACTTCAGAGAAAAGCTGTGAAAATTGATAGATGAACCCGCTTTTTAAGTAGCTGGCTTTACAATTATTAACTCAGTGTGCTATTGCGGATATATACTGTACCATATACATACACTGGTCAGAGCGTTAGAATCTGCTTTACATCTTAGCTTTGAGATCTTCCATTCAATACGAATAAAAGCCTGACTTTAGTTTTAGTTAATGTTGATAATACACGGCGAGGGACATAAGGAAAAATGAGTGACCATCTGGCACCAGACTCTCAGAGGAACTGTGTTTAGGGTCATTCATGATAATTTGACCTTTCCCTTTTAGGAAGATGTATGAGAAGGAGCTTTAGTTTGAGGGTGTTGTATCAGAAAAGTCAACAGGTCATTAAGACGGCTCAGTGATATGACAACACTGTAGAACCCAGTGTCCTTGCTTAAGGGTAACACTGGAAGGATTTACCATGGTCCTTTTGGGAAACTGCCCTCCATTTTCAACAAATACTAAGTTCTAAATCCATCTCACAAAGACTTGTAACAATAAACACTTACATATAAATAACACAAAAGAGTTTTTAATATTTGCTTATGCAATTGTCAGATACAAAATGTCCCGAGGCTTAACCATGAGAGCTGATGGATATATACCTAATCCAAATTATTGTTATCATCAACCAATCTCAGTTTAGGCATATTGTTACAGGACACTCACTAAACGTTCATTTTACCTGCAATTTGGTGTTTGGCACCAGTTCCTGGACTAAAGTGACTGTGGCAGAGAAACATCACTGCTGAAAGTGTGCTGAGCAGGTGTGCCTTTACTCTAGTCTTTTCTGTATAGGACATGGCATTATGACAATATTCTGTCGAGCACTCGTAGTGACACGAGACTCTGGAGCTCCCCTATAATTAACCCTGGCAGAGCTCCAGCCCAGGTAGTGCAAGAGAGAGGGCCGCCTGACTGCCAGCATGTCTGGCAGACGCCATCCATTTCCCAAACCTGGAGATGATCCTGCTCAGGAGACACTTTGACACTCTCTGCCGCATTCACTGTGGACTCAGCAGAGCGCCAGCCAACAATCCCATCTGTGGAGCTCATTATTAGATCACCGTTAAAGGCTCAAGCAAGACCCACTACACTAAACCTCCGCTCTGCAAATATATTCAAACTCCCTATATACAATAATGACAATTGAGTTGTTGTGAGAAATATTTAGCAACCAATTAAAAACACACCTCAGCTCTAAGCTATACGTATTTGACTTATGGTGAAAAAGTTAGCTTATTACTGCAGAATTTTGGCACCGTAAAAGTCTCCACAGCAACCAGGACTGCCGAGCATTATTGTGGATCAGCGTTTCTTTAAAAGGCCTCCTAAGAGCACTAGCCTGCTCAGTATCAGGGCAGTTGTCTGTGGATAAAGAGGATCTGTAAGCCCCTCATTGTTTGCAGTTTGACCAGGTGCTTGGCGCATAAAACCCCACATTCATCTGCCAAAAACTGCTGGCTCACACGCAGCACCGCAAACATCTCCTCCTGCTCACTGCTCCAAGATGATTCATTCAAGAAAGCACTTTCAACATTGAAGCTGTAAATATTAGGATCACATTGATAAATCTTAACAGAGTGGATAGTGCATTAATGGGCTAATGGTTTTAGTGTCAATAAAGAATGCCGATAAATCAGACTAATCATAAATGTTAATACATCTGCACAAAGACTTTTGATCTAATGTTACCATGTAATAAATATGAAGTTAGGGGTAAACAGTTTTAGAAGAAAATGGAAATCAAATAATATTTAAATTGCTTGCAATATTAGGCGAGCAAATAGGTGTTTTCTGTGGGTTTCTTTATGAGATTAACTGGATCATTTGAATCAGAACTTTTTACACCAAAGCCTTCTCAGCTCTGGCTGTGCTTTTCTTTCAAAATGACTGATTCCTGATTGGTTGACTGCTCCATTCTTGTCTCCTGTGTTTAATGCTGTTAGCACAATCTACTTTAAGACATTACAATTTACAAACTAAATATTTACTTACATTTGAACACTTTTATCTGCATTAAGGAATAGTATGTTTTTTAGTACAAATGTCTTGTATGTCTAGTAAAAATGTTGTTTTAAAGAATGCTAAAAGTGAGCCTCTTGAAAACACTATAAATGGTGTATTATTTTGAAAACTCCAGGTTTGTGTTGTAGTGACAAACTTCTAAAAGCAATGCATTCCCTGCTTGTGCTGACTGTTTCATTTCTTCAACCAGAGGAATCCAATACAGTACATCTGAAGTAACCTGACTCCAGACAGAAGACGCCAGATAGAACTTCTCACAGAACATAGTCTGTTATCACAGAACCAAGTTGGAAGGCTCCCGCTGAAAGCGTTTGCAAAAGGGAGGCGCCTTCTGTCGGAAACTTGTTAGGTGATTGGATGAAGCAGCGACTAGTATCCACCTACCATAATCTTTTCTTTCCAGAAAATCTTTTAGCGCCACTCTTTCTTTGTTTTTCAAAGAAGAAAAAACTTCTGATAACACTGATTCGATAGCAGCATCAACGCTAACACTTTCAGCCTAGCCATGTTGAAAACAAAGTGGAGAGGACGCTTGTGGCTTTTGTCAAATGTTGTTAATCCCGCCTCTTCCTGATTGTGCTGCCACATCATTGGGCGCAAGGTTATATCAGTTCTTCTCAACATTCAGTTTATTTAAATGACTTCTGATTTGTTTTTGAACTGTTTTAAAATGAGAAACTGTAACTCAAGTCACATTTGATCAAAAGACGAGACATTTTCTTCAATCAAAGACATGAATTGATGTAAAGATGGCCTTTCTGACCTTTTCAAACAATAGTAATTCCCACACTCATAATAGAATAACAGATGCACGATAGCACGGTCTGCGTAACGTTAACACATGCTCAACACACACAATCCACACACAGGCTACACATCCCTTGTTTAGGACTCTGTTACCTGTGGACAGTGTTGGGCATGTTAGTTATAGTTACTAGTTACTTCTCACAAATAGCAATTGAAAAAGTAACTAATTACCAAGGAAAGTAACTATTGTGTTAATAAAATAAATATAATTTTATGTAAATTGGATGCTCCCAATATTATGCTATAGAAATGAAATGGACACTAAATAAAAAAAAATATTATTATAAACCTAAGTATTCAAAACTAAAAAATACATTTTCTAATATCAATAAATTGCTGAATATGTTGCCTTAATCTTGCAAATGCTGCATTCTGCCTTTGTGTTTTCATAATTATTAAAATGCATCCAAATGCTGCTTCTTTTCCACTCACTTTAGTTTTGGAGCACTCCTTTCTCCTTCTCCTCTCTCTCTGTCCTGTTCAGAGCACCTGTGTATGAGCACACCCTCGCCCCTCTTTCCTGGGGGTATGATCCTCGTCTGTCCTCACATGATTGGAAGCACCTGTAGCGCTGAGACCATATCAATCTGCGGACGGGAGCCGGCTCCCATCGCTCACTTTAAAGAGCGGCTCATATACGACCGCCCTATCACTGCAGGTCATGTGACTGAGAGAGCTCAAGAATAGTAACGCAGGATTTTATTGTCACTAACAATAACGGCGTTGTAACGAAGGAAACAGTAATTTGTTAGATTACTTGTTACTGAAAAAGGTAACGCCGTTAGTAACGCTGTTTATTTATAACGCCGTTAGTCCCAGAATATGTAATCCACAAAATGACACTTAACAGTTTGGATAGTCATTTTAAAATGGGGCTTCAAATGAGGGAAAAAGGCACGAACTGAAGTGAATTCACAAAATGATCTATAAAAAAGAAGAATAAACAAAGAAAACAAACTAATGTGATAAAGACTAAAATAAAGATGATGTCTTACATTCAAACTTTAAAATTTTATAAAACATACCCAAGTGTCACAATCTTTGGCCTCTGAAAGAATTCTAGTTTACTATCATGGCCCCTCCCCACCTTGACACCCCTGGACTCGAGCTGCAGCATCTGCAGAGCAACAGCACCAAGCAGCCAAACAGAGGTTGTGTCAGATTAAAACAGAACTTGAGTCCACAAGTAAACCAAAGACTGTGTTAAACACTTGCTTCATCTCACACATAGATGGTAAAGGCCAAAATAAGCTGGTTTTAATGTTGTTGTCACTGATAGACTTATTCTCATTCACACTGGACTGAGTGATACTGATCTACTTTCATCAACACTTCATATGACTGTCTGCTAAATACAATCAGGCCTCAAAGATCAGTTTGATTTTGTTCCTCTTTCTTCTGTCAATTCTATGTTAAAACACAGTCATATCTGTTTGTTCATGTTAAATGGAATTCCTGTTTTGTTATTACATAAATAAGCCAAAACCCTTTCTTTAATAGATGGTTGAACCTGGGCTGAGGCTAAGGGTCAAATAATATCCAAATGCATGACACAGGTTGAAACGACCCACTGCTCGGCAAATCAGCTGGGCACAAAATACCCTTCTGTTCCCACTGTCACCTCCTGGTACCTTCACGCTCTGTGGTGATATGTGTGAGGGAGGGGCAGAGGGGGAGCCAGAAACCAGCGCAGAGGCCGGTGAGCCTGGATAAATTAGCCAAACCACTTAGGTGATTTCAACTAAAATTAGCCGAGCTGCCTGTGGGCTCCATCAATTCTGAACTTGCTCAAACTCTGACAAGCCGAGGGGAACTTCTCCTCCCTGCCTGTTATCTAGGAGCCCCCTCTGCCGCCTTTTATTTCCTCTTAAGACTCTATATTTTGGACTTCTCTTTACATTCTGCCACAGAGCACTCTAATTAGGCCCCTCAGCCACATTGCATGATCACAAAACAGAACGCCCCAACCATATTATTTATCTCCTTCAAACCACAGACTTAGCTCTCTGTGTAGCAGGGTGCACGCTTATTCTGAATTTAAAAGCAAAAATAATAAATCAAATAAAACTGCGGTTTCTTTATATGATCCAGTCTGTGGTCAAAACTATTAGTCTCTAATGACACACAACAGTGCAGTGCAGGAGTAAAAAGGACAAAAACCAACAGTTTAAAGCCACCCTGTATAACATTTTAGCCCCAAAATATATATTCTCAAAATCATGTTGATGGTTCGTAGACATAAGATCATTGGAATCCTGTCTATCTCACTGACACAGTACCCTCAGCTGGACACACACCTCCAAAAAACGTTCCTGCTGTCGTGACAGTGTCATTTCTTGAGAGATTATCACTCGCACACCAAGTATGAAAAGCTGCAAGTCTCTGAGGGTGCATATTTCTGCTATAATACATACACACATGTTAACTTGATGTGTAACAATGCAAATACATTGAGAGTGTGACAATCATTTGTCAAAATTAAAGCATTAAAGCATTAAAGCACTGTATGAGGCATTTGGTCTCATACAGTATCAGTACCTAAACCTGGTACCCCATCACTGTAACCAGTCCACATCCAGTGACAGGTGGCCAACATGAGATACACCGTTTGAATGCAAGGGGTTATACTGAACTGAACCTAGTTGTGTACTAGTTTTATATAACAATCTAAGTGAGGTCTCTCAGAATGGAGCCATAGCTTTTATACAGAAGGGCTCCTTTGTTCAGTGCATCTTAGTGAATATAAAGTCAACTACACAAATGTGGTAATCTTTTTATTAGTGTAATTAAAAGCTCACAGTGCATGTAGCTGCAGGGAGTGGAGCACTTTCATCACTAATCAGACGGCAACTCATCAGCACGACGTGCGTACGTTGGTACACAAATAAAAACTACATGACTCACTCTCTGACTTTAAATCAAACCTAAAAACATGCATTTAAACAGTGACTGAGGCAAATAAAGACAAAGACATTCTGAAGAGGACATGCCTGGCTCTGACCAGTGAAGCGGGCTAAATTGACCTATTCTTTAATCGCTTTAATGAAGATGATGTGAGCCCTGAGAGCCGCTGAGAGCCCGAGCACTGGAACAGTCTGTGTGAACCGCCACAAACTGTCTGCCGCAATAAACAAAGCCCAGCAGATGATTTTTAAATCCAAATTGTGGATTCCAAATCATCTCTTCTTGAGATTACCTTTTCCCCAACAGACGTTCTCTAATTTGTCACATTAATGGGAATAGTCTTCCAATTAAAATGTCACATCCAAATGAATTTTATTTAAGATTTAACTGAATGTGACAACAGACTGACGAGAGAAAAGACTGCAGTTACTTTTACTTTTTAATCTATTCACGAGTGTTTGTTCATTTACAATAAAAGACAACACAGCAGGCTTCACAAAAGTCTATTTTTTTGGTTTCTGTTTTTTTTTTTACAATTTGATGGTTATCTGCTTCAAAGATGCAACAGTTGTTCGTATTGAGATGATAAAGCGTTTATGGTTCAAAATGCACGTATGAATTTGAGTTTTTCAGTTTTGCACAGACTATATAATTGCCACTGTTAGTGAGACTGCCTTTCAGGTTCAGGTTTCAGTCATCAGTGAGCAATATACAAGTAAAAGTATAGTTCTGTAAGACCGTTTGAATTTGCTGTTTTGTAAAAGAAGAGAACAAAATACAATAACACCTTCTGAAGGCATTGTTTTTCACCACCCCCGAACCCAGAGAGTGTATATATATATATATATATATCTTTAAAAAAGGGAGGGAGCAGCAAACTGAAACATCTGTTGAACTGAGGGATAGCTGTATTGTTGTATTTCTAGTCTGCTTACAGAGACAGTTTAGAGAAACAACTCAAACAAAGAGGTCAGATCAAATTAAAACAATTTACAGACTGCAGTGTTTTTTTTTTTTTTCGTGTTATGCAACCACTAACATCTGTTACTCCTGCAGCCAGACAGCACTCCAACAATCTAACGCCAGTTGGAATATTAACATTTACATAAGGAACCATGCTAAATAAATTGGACCACTGCAGACGGTTGTCACACTTAATGACCAATTCAAATATCCCACGAATAAAGGTCCATGCAAATGAGATGACTTCTTCAATCTCCCAGGTGAAATCATTTATTCACACACATGTAACAACCTCCATTTTCCATGAGGCCAGGCCCACTAAAAATGTACGCAGACAAATGTTCTCATCTCTTTTGGGAATGTCTGGCAGAGGACATTTCACTGGGAATATGCGAACATACTTTATACGACATAACAGCACCAGGAAAAAACCTATTGTTTTGAGTTGACAAGGTGCTCGGTGGAAGCGCGCTGGCTCTTACATCAAATTCACCATTCTGACCTCTGCCCCAGTTTCAAGTGGGAACTGCACGTGAAACAAAGTGGGAGCAAGAGAATGAGGAGTGAAGAAAGTGACGACAGAAGAAGTTAACAGAGGAGATTTCCAAGGACAACTCCAACTTTCTAATAGAGTCTGCAGAAGCAGGAGACTTGTATAGCCCAGTAACGAGGAGGGCAGCGGGACAAAAACGGCCAGCCCTCTGGGGCAAGAGGAGGGTCACGGTCAAGGGTACGAGCGAGGCAAGACGGTTTTAAGACAGCAGCACTGTCTAAAAATATGGACCGCTTTTTCTTTTTACAATTGCAACACTTACTTCTGCTTTTGGCTGTGAGACAAACTGATACTGAAAGAGTGTGTGAAGTGGTCCTGTCTGTATCCTACAACAGCAAATATAGTAACACAGAGGTGGGACAGATCGAGATGGCTAAAGCATAAATGGGACAGCTCATTTTTTGCAGGACATAACTTACATTAGGACAGGTGTAGCAGTAAATCCATACAAATATGAATAGCTTAAAAAAATCTAAAATTGTAGACATGTGCTTTTAGGTTTTATATTCACATTGTGCTTTTTTGGTTCCTTTATGTCACGTTAGAAGACAAACTGCTTTTAGCCAAGAACAAGACAGTAGCACATGGAGCACAATAATAAAATAATTGTGCCAATCCACATTTCCTATGCATTTGTGCCTATTTACTATCCAGACTTTTTTTAGGTTGCAAGCATACGTATACTGTTTTTTTTTTTTTTTTTTTACGCCTTTAAGTTACGATTTTATTTTAACTCTGGATGCAGCAGAAATGTGTAGACGGCCAAAACAGAGCTTTTATTATCCGTAGTCTTTTTCATTATTAAAAGACTACAGCTTTTTATAAATGTAGTCATGGTTCTGATTGGTCAATTGTTTTGATATACAAAGTGTCAAATGTCACATGGTGTGCCAGAATGTTATTGTGATTCTTTACATTGTGGATAATGCAGTTCACTCTCACATTCATTCACTATGGGCCATTTAGAGAGTCAAAACTGAACCAGAAACAACCCGCAGTAGCACAGTAACGACATGCAGACTCCACACACCAAGACCAGTGTTACACTTTCCATTATGTTCACAGTAGTGCTTATTACGCAGCCAAACTGTAAAAATACCTTCTGTTGAATAAAACATGAAGGAGAAGGAACTGTGTCTGTTTTCTTTTATAACATCATGGAACAGTTTGGCAGACTATTACTTGCACTGATACAAAATAAAAAGGAAACCTGTCAACATTAATGCAATGCAGCCTTCAGTGTCATCAGAAATATTTGAACCTCATTTCCTATATTCACTTTGTGCTACATAAAACTCTGGGAACAATGTTATTAGAGAGCTACAAAGTATCTTTTGTTATTTGCAGCCTGACAAACTGCTGAAAATGTTACCACTACCACACTTTCTCCATATGCCTCCAGACATCATCAAAAGACTATTTTTACTTTTTTATTGGTAAATCACCAATTTTTTATTTGAAAGTAAAACAAATGACAGACGTTGGAGCCCCTTGGCGCACCATCATGTGGGCAGCAAAGCAAAGCCCGCAGCCTGACAAATGGACAGCCAAGCCAAGCTGGAGAGAAGTAAAAGACGCTGCTCCACAAACGGGCCCATCGCCGTTCAAAGGAGCAGCCATTAGTGAGTGCTCACCAAGCGGGGCAGGGGCCCGTCCGTTCCCCTGGTAAAAAGCAGTGAACGTCAGGCCACAGTGCCTCAACGGGAGGAGAGGAGGTGGAGAAGTGCCCGAGATGAGCCCTGGCCCAGTGGTGCTTCTGAGCGGAGTCAAGCCTCCATCCCAGGCCCTCTCAATTCCCAGGCCAACTGTCACTATTGGCACTCAGCTCAGTCCCTTCAAGCACATAATGTGTGCTCGTATGGCTGTTAAACACCACACTCTGCAGTCTTCACTCATCCTGTGCCATGCTATTGTTGTGTCGGCTGTTCTTTCTTCTACTATTGAGCCACTAAAGCATTTGGAAGAAGAAGCACTCCTCAGCATATGCAAATGTGATCAGCAACAAAGCGTAAGGACAATAGCCTGCTTGTATTAGAAGAGCATTTTATAGCAGAAGTACTACAGGAATGCTCAGAGAATGCATATCTATAGAGTTCTTTGAAGTGAATGCAGCTCATTTCCTTCTGCAGTGCGAAGATGTGCGCTACTAAAAACAGGAACAGAGCTGGAGCTGACTAAGATCGGCGGAGGTTGTTTAAAGAATCATTGCATTGCTCTGGGTGAACACAGTGGGGTCTGATGTGGCACTGTGCCACGCCAGACATTCCCACTCACGGCCATCTCTCCCAGTGACAGAGCGAAAATGTCACACGGGTCCAGGTGAGCGAAAAATGGCAGCCTGCTTGATACGCAGCCGGCTGCTTTAATTGGCTAAAACAAAGTAATTTGAGAGCAGTATGGGGGGCACAAGGGGGTAAATGATGGGACAGAAGGTCATTGCTTCTCTCTTCCTCCGCTGAGTACCATCCACCAACACTCTCAGCATGTGCTACACTTAATATTGAGATCTATTATACACTCGGCTTTCACCATCTGCCTCCCACACTGAGAGGCCATGCTGCACACCTTGTTTTGGAACCGAAAAAAAATCATATTTCTGTTCCAGTGTGTGTTTGAGGATGCAGCAGCACACCTCTGATTCATCAGATGATAGCCGTTAAATTATACAGAATTATGTAAGTGTATAAAAGGCAAGCAATGAGCAGGGTTTTAACGTCCATATGGTGCACAGCAGATGACGACGCTCAATGCCAATTTTGAAATGCTGTTGCTGTTTTTATTTTAAGCTCTAGATAACAGTGGAGCTGCTGCCAATAACTTTTAATATTTGTATAATTTTTTTTTTGATTTATTCTTTTTCATTCATTCTGCGTTTGGTCTTTATGGGCTTTGTCTGAACCAAACTATGAGCCTTCTCAGTCAAGGATCACATATTGTCTAAGAACACTGATTGGTAAAAGTCAGTTTGAGAGTTAGAGTACCGTTAGAGTAAGTTAAGGGGAAAAAAACATTAACAGTTCATCAAATCCTTTTAAATATATTAATCAGATAATCCTGACAAGGGGAAATTCTTTTGTAGTGGAGGTAACTGTGTGTTGCTCAGGGTCATTATAGAGTTGTGCTGCTTAAGGCTGTTACCTGTAAAGAATTGAACCCAAAATTATGGCATCTAAGGTTTATTACAACAATAGTATAAAATTATTTTTGATGGTTTCTTGACGTGAAAAAAAACGAAACTAGCCCCTCTTTTAAAAACATGCTCCACTAAGTAACATATACATAACATAACATATCTAGTCAGAATGCATCCCATCATGCAAGTTGCCTTTACAAGTATTAAAAATGTATAGGAAAAAGTTTAAAGTCCTATTTGAGTTTTGCGTTGTCTCTTTTATTCTTTTAGTGAGTATAAAGCATAAAAACCTACTTAGTATTGCTTGAGGTTTCCTAGTTATAACTTTAAGTTAAGTAACTCTTTATTATCCTTGTGGGGAAATTCATTCTCTCCATTTAACCCATCCAGTGGAGCAGTAGGCAGCCGCTCAGGGGGCACCCGGGACCCTCTCCAGATCTTGTGTCTGTACTTGTTCATGTTATTAACCAGAGAATACAATGCATGTTTTTTTTTTATGTAGGTGGGGGACACTGGAGTACCTGGAGAAAACCCAATTGAGCAGAGCGAGAACATGCAAACTCCACAGAGTAAAAGGCCCCGTCCACTCTGCCACTGTGCAGGTTATACTCCTCTGGAGTTAATGCAGCCAGTGTCTGCATTCAAATGTTTTACCTTGATTTATTTAATGTGTCAACTCCATTTGAAAGCAACATGGCTGTCTGTAACAAGCTAATGTCTATGGGTTTTAGTTTATTATTATTATTATTAACAACATATTATGGACTATGGAATGTTATGTTAAGTTTCTGCATTTCTCTTTAGCTCTGAAAGCATAATAAAGGCATAATGTGACTTGAAGAATTACAATAGGAACATAAACACAAAACACAAAACACAAAGTAAACCCTATAGACTCACTACCAGATATTTCTGTGTATCATATCCCATACTTCTGATGTATACTTTCTTAGCTAAGCTTTCTTGGTCCTAAGCACATCTGGAGACATCATGTGAGTGTGCCTCCAAAGATGGGCCTACTTGTTTGAGTGCGTTAAAATCCACAACGCGCTCGTGTTAAACAAACGACCCGGACGCCTGTGTGGCTCCGTCCCAGGTGCGACTGATGCATGGATCATGTGCTGCACACCGCTCAGGGCCACATCGGCTCAATCCTCGCGGGATCGTCTATGAATGTGGCCCTGAATTTGCATTGAGTGAAGGAACAGTTCATCTCCTTGGTGCAGTAACGGGCGTGTGCGAGGCGCAGGGGAGGGGCGCGCCGGACCAACCCCCTGCAGGCAGAATCAGGTGTTATCTGTCTGATGGAGGACACTGCCATCAATCTCTCCTGTCCACTCTGCTTTGCCCAGAATCAAACCGGCACAGAGCAATACATCTGCGCCGACAACCGGCAGACAAGATAAGCAATCGAGTATAGCAGCATGTATTTGTTGTTATATTTACCTGATGTGCAGATGGTCTCCTAATGATGAATTTATTAACAATAAAGGTTCTAGCCTTTTATTCTATTCATTCTGTTCTGTTTCATTCTGAAAGTTTAGGCTGTGACAAGCACATGCTTAAATGCCAATAAAGGAAGTGAGTCTACAGGGCTTGGTGCTGGTTGCAAATGCTTGCACAGAAAAAAGACACACACAAAAAAGAATAGGAACTGAGGAAACACTCATAATTATTGGAAGGATTTAATTGCGGGAGCCAGAAGTTTTAGGAAAGCTCTGAACTTAAACGGTTTAGTGAACAGGGCTACTCGGCTGATGTAGGAGTGGAGGTTACTGCAGGTTCGAGCAACAGTTTATCATAAAATATGTTTTATATAATATACATTCTTAGATTACTTGAATTTAGAAAAACCAATAAGAATAATTTTTTTTGACATATTTATAAATTTTAACTTTGTCTCATGGTTTGTGACTCACTGTCAACAGCCATTAAACTTAAGGGAAGTACTGATACAGAAAACCAAAAAATATATACAATGATTTGTAGTTGCTGATGGATAAATATTTTAACCCCATTCAGAATAAACACCCTTTCTGGTTAGTGTTAATTTTTTCATATTTTTCAATCATGATTCTGTTCATCTTACACGCCTCATTCAAAATTTATCAGTTACTTTTATCAGATTCCAGCTGACAAAATAAAAGCGCATGTTTTTTTTATTAAATTTCTCTCTGGTAAGCTGTTACGATCAAGAATTGATCAAAGAATTGACTTTTACAACCATTTATAGATCTGGCCCCGAGCTATACACATCTATACACCAGGAGTATTTAGACAGATGTGCTGCCTGCCTGACAGGTATAATATATTTAACCACAAACACTCTTGAACTGAGAGTGAAGTGTTTGAATGTCCTAAAAGCCCCAAAGTCAAAATAACAGGAGCATATTCTTATAATTAATCTGTTGGACAAGGTTTTCTTAAGCCTTGGGCCTCTCCACATCAGGGAATTCAAACCAAATAATAAACCAAATAATTCAAGGAAAAGCCAGCTGAATGTTCAAGTGCAAACCTGTTGACACCTGGTCTGTGGGATGATACGTCTGATGGCTCCGAGTTTGAAAGGCACTTTGTCCAATTAGAAGTGTGCAGCACATTTCCACCTGCCCCTGACAGAGATGAAGTGGCTCATTCAGGAGACTGTGAGGCAGCGGGCCAGCACAGAGAGTCCAAACAGCAAGTGGAGCAGGCCCAAATTAATGAGCATCACATGACACACTTGTTTAACACAAGACGGTGTCCAGTAGTCCTGTAGATGGATAATATAGTTGGGCAGCACGGTGGCAGAGTGCTTAGCACTCAAGCCTCAAAGCAAGAAGGTCCTGGGTTTGAACCCCATTTAGGGCAGTGCCTTTCTAATGCTAAATCATCAGAATATCTTTTATCTTCTTTATTGCAACTGTTTTATCACTCAACAAAAGATGAAAATAAATAAATAATAATAAATAAAAATAAATGCTAAATGCAACAAATTATGCTAATTGGATTTTGTGATAATATTTGTCTCTTTCCATCACTTCTCTCTCCTCCACTCTCTCAAAGATTCAGTGAAGCCCACTGCTCCTCTGTACATGTCTCTGTTTCACTCAAATCCAAGGCTCCGGGCTGAACACATTCAGCCTCTAAAGTCGGATTTATACAAACAGCAGTGCCCTACATCAGTACAACTCCTGTTCACCCATTCTAAAGTCAGCCCAGTCACAAAAGACGGGCAGCAGCAGAATACATTGCTTGTGACATTGCTTTGGCCAAAAATACTAGAGCGCAGTGGTAGAGCGGTCGTCCTATGACCCAAAAGTCAATGCACACCATTTACTGTACAGTACAGCACAATTCTGAGATAAAGTGCAAAATAAAAAATAAAAGGATCACATTCCTGTTGTAATACTGAGCTCCTGTCAAAGCCTAAATGTTCTGTAGAACTAACGCCACTGGAGAAAGCATCTCCTCTGATCCCAGCTGTGATCTGTGAGAGCTCACCTCAAAATGAAAAATATCAGATTTGTATTTTAAGGGCTGTAATAAGCAAAAAGCAAAAGGCATATTGTAGACAGTATTTACTAAAGAGAATCAAAGTGCATAGACAGTAGAGACCCCAGTGAGTCCTGTCTGTGTCACTGACTCTGCTGCTCAGAGGCTGCTACTGTAGATGCTCACAAACTTATTTTAGCAGGAGCTTAGCTTTCTTTTGCAGGGCTATAAGAGCCACATCGCACTGTAAAAACAACAAACCAATTTGAGCAGGCGCTGATCTCTCTAATGTCACCGAGCTGGGCTGAGGCAGCAGTGTCTCTCAGCCCCCGCCCGACACTGAGCCCGCGGAGAACATATTCATATAGAACACACAGAACACAGACAGAGAAAACTCTACAGAAGCTCATTCTCTGTGAATTCTAACATATTAACACGCTGCACTGATAAAAAGCAGCCCTGCTTCAACATGCATTATGGAGTTTTCTCACCTGTAGGGTTGACTAGTGTCTCTGATTAAATTGTTGGGTCAATTCAACAAACGCTGGATCTGTTAAGGGGCCCCCTACAGGCCACGGGGCCAGCCCTGTCACCATTGTACAGACTGCTGGTTCTCTCACCTGGTGGAGCACATGTGGCTACACCAGTGAACATAATTGTCCTGTTACCCTGCAACAGGCTGAAACAACTCCGAGTTCAAATATAAACTCAGGGTTTTCCTCAGACGCCACATAATCTACTCAGAGTGAAGGCACATACATAACATTTCCTCTCTTTGCACTGAGACAGCCACTACGTGCGTGCCTAGTTAGACCAACGTTTCACTTGCTCTATCTTTAATAAATAATCTTTCCACCAACAGTTTAGTAACTTTGTGTCTCTTTTTCCATGATGAACATCCATGATTGTTCTTGTGCGTCCTTTAGCTCATAAACACACTCCATTACATGTACTGTAACCACTCACATTGTTGCTCCGCGCTGTCTACGAGCTCACAACAGTCCAAACCTGGCTTGTTTCTGACCGAGTTTTCCGTTATTATAAGTTATAAGTCTCTTCTCAGAGCAGAAGTGTGGTTAGAATCCTGCAGGAAAAGGCTGGTGTGTGTGCAGATGTGCCTGTTGAGAAAGACTGTCAGGACTCACTATAAGCTCCATCCCCAGGGACTCAACCAGAACCAGGTCTGCTGTCAGGTCTGGGTTGTGACTTTCTGTAACTTCTTATTTTCCATTCCTATTTCTACAAGGCTAGTTCTTTTTTACTCTTTATCAATAATAAATAATTAAGTAAATCATTTTAGAATTTCAATAAATTACAATTATATTTTCAACATGTAATAAACAATATTATTTTAAATATAATTGAGTGTATTTTCAAATGTCAATAGCTGTGAATATCTCAATTTTTGTACCCTGAATTATGATTATATATATATAATCATATATATATATATATGATTATATACATATATATATATATATATATATATATATATATATATATATATATATATATATATATATATATATATATATATATGAATGTGTCAATCTCAGTAAATGACTACTTCAGTAACAGAGTAACTCGGCTGAATTTTTGATAACCTAACATGAACCAAAAGAGTTATAGCAGCCTACTGTGATTGTCATCAACTAATGCAAGGATCAGTAAAATGTAGTTGTGACTGAGGAAATGGATCCTCCAATCAGAGAACTCCTTCAGGCGCAGCAGAGGAGGAGAGTGTGGGTTAGAGAATAAATCTGCCACAAACCAGGTTCATTTCACAGAGTGAGTTCCCTCAGTAACTGACTCCACTCCTGTGAAACTGAAAACCCTCTGTCCAGGGTTAACATACTCCAGTTGGACTTGACCTGCTTCTTGAAACACACACCGCACACACAATAATCAACAATAACAAATGACTAATGTAAGAAATGAAGCTTTAATGCAATGATGCCATGAATTCCCCATAAACCCTAATAAACATTACATTGCAGCCTACTGCAACCGTAACCCAACATTAAACTTAAAAATCTATTGTATTCGCAGGGATTTTTTATGGTAGGTGGTCCAGTAAAGGCTTGAGTTCAAACCTCTAAAAACTTATCCTAAACATAACGTAAATGTACATCACATTTCTGTTTATTTTATGTTATTACACACATAGATATGGACAATATTAAACACTCCAAACAAAGTATACAGTCTCTTTATTCCATGCTTCCTTTGATCTATTCTCTGTCAAACTAGTTAGCAATGACAACAATAGAAATTCACAATGATTCCATCTGCAGCACAAAACCAGTGAGACACACAGTGAACAGCAGCACACAACGTCTCATTGTGCATAAAGGACAGGGCGGTAAACTGTCTTGTCTTGCTCGTGAAACAGCTATATTCTGGTTGAGCAGACAGGTGTTTACCTTGTTTACAATCAAAATGGGAAAAAAGAAAGGAACAGAAGGATGTGTGAATGGTGAAAGGCAGGAGGACAGGGTGAAAACAAACACACCTTCAGGACATTCCCTAGAACTATTTGTCAAACTAGTGTCAACACCAAAAAAGAAACAAACAAGAATAAGACAAATCATTTTAGGTAAAAAGTGAAAACAGTAATAGACAAGGGCATAGGACAACATTATATTTCATTTTTACAATTGATTTACTTACATTCACTTACATACCAATGTGTTACATTATCAGCATCAACAGTGCAGTCCTCTATTCTTGTCTATTTCTATTTCTGTCTGTCACATAAAAATCGTCTTTTAACAACCCAGAGGGACATTCATTATTACTTCTTAAGGACCACATTAGTAAAATAAAGCTCCAGATATTGATTAATCAGACAGAGAGATATGTTCACATATCACACATGCACTGACTGTCTCTGTCAGGAGCCTGTGCAGCACCCTGCACCAATGACTGAGCCCCACTGCAGCTCAGTCTGTCTACAGCTCCTAAAGCAATCAATCCACAGACTCAAGAAGCAAATAGTCATTAGAGACTTATTCAGATTCAACAGCTGCCTTTTCAGAGCAACAAAAGAGCAGAATTGTATTTGACAGGCACATTACATTCACTCTGTGACATACTGCATTAGGCAAACAATGGTGATCATTTTCTATTATTTTCTGAGTAAAGACTTGTGTTCATTATTGTTGTCATCTCAATAAACAACTAGGTTTGTTAACAAAAATGGCATTTATCTGTCTCATATCCATTTTTGGATATGAGACAGATAGTGAGACCATGGAGAGTTACAAGATGTAACACTGTCTTTTTGAACACTTACAAGGCATGACATTGATAAACATTGATGACATTGATATGTTGGATTTTGAGAACACAGTAAATTTTACTGCCAAAAAACAAATTTTCAGATACAAAAGTAAAAAATAAATCTGTAATGCACAGGTTCAAGTGAGTTCTATATGTCAACACACGAACAAACACTATTGTATCAAAGTGTGCTCAAAACAAGGTGTCACTATCACCCTCGTCTACCCAATGGCTTTTAGACTCCTGTGTGTGAATGAACAAACCAAACAGTTTCACAGAACAGGACTAATACTGCTGAGTATTGTTTATCTCCGTCGGCCAAAAGGTCTTCTGCAACAAAAATTCAAGACGGGCAGCGACGTTAAAATAATTAGCCGTTCTGAGCTCAATGAAAAAATTTTGTCCAAGCTCACCAGATTTTAATCAAAGACTGAAAATAGTGTCTGATTGTAATCGGCACTCAGAAGTCACCAGGGGTGTTTGAAGAGTGCGTCAAGCTCGAGAGTGGAGCTAATTCGATTAAGTGGCGACGGTACCTGGAGGGGACGGATCCCTATCTCTGCCTTTTTTATTTATGAGATTAAGTTGCGCCTGTTATTCCAATATAAATAATCAAGGCAATGTAAAAATGACACTCAAGTGTGTTTGATCTCTCACGTCTCCACAAGCTTTTTTATTTCAGGTCAGGTGGCAGATAAACTTTAGATGTGATGTGGCAACAATGACAGCCAATAATGTGTTGTGTATTATATCACCTTGTGTGAGGAAAATTCAAAGCTTGGTCTCCAAATATTCTGCCCCAACAACTCTAAAGAATATGTTAGAACAGGGTCACTTCCAAAGACCTTTCTGTGTAGCGTCTGTCCTTTTCTGTTACCGTGCTTTCTCTTGGCATTCCTTGCTTTACCAGAAGACATGCACACATAGGTAAACCGCCCAATGTCCATCTTAAACTGATACATTTTTGTCTTCTAGTTGGGGAAAATGGTATATATATATATATATATATATATATATATATATATATATATATATATATATATATATATGGTGACAGTATATTGTAAAAGCGATCAAAAGTGAAAAAACAGGCTATATGATCCCATGTACTGTTTATTATAGGGGATTTTATAAGTTACACGTCGTCAAAAATGAACGCGCCCATTGGTCTACACCTTGTGATGTGACGTTCCAGGAAGTGTAATAGCTGCCAATAAAGTGCATTTTCAGAAGCATTTTAACATAGAAACATCTAAAAAAATATCAACAGAGAAAAGGGAGGCAATGTAAAACGCGGAGAAAATACTGTTAATTCAATCACATCATTTTTAATGAGGAGGAGATAATTGCCATCCTGATGCTAAAGCCGTAGATAAACTAATGCTAAGCGCTAAACTTCAGTTTGGTGTAGGGTGACCATATTTTCAAACCTAAAATTAGGACATTAGGGTAAAAACAGTTTTACAAAACGCAGCATAGTTATTTTTTTATTTTTTTAATTTATATCGCGCTTTTCCACCTAGTAGGCACTCAAAGCACTTTATCAGTAAATGGACCAGTCAGTATTGAGTTCCAGATGTGGAACACTGTTGATCTTTTCCAATTTGTTAATATTGCCGTAATAATGACAACTCTGTGATTGACAAATGACTTACAAGCAAACAACGCTGCTTTGGCTTTATGTTTGGCATCTACTGTAAAAAAAAAAATATGGGACAATCGGGACAGGAAGAGGGAAAAACTGGGACATTTTAGTGTTTTTGCAAATATCCCCCAGGAAACAGAACAGGGGCTTAAAAACAAGACTGTCCCGGCTCAAACGAGACGTAGTTTGGTGTAAGCTATTAGTATTTTGTAGATGAATATTGGTCCAGTTTGTTTTTTTTTTAATAAAAGAGGAACAGGAGAGGTCCCTAGGGATGGCAACAGCTTTAAATCAATGGGAGAGTGAATGATTTGTCAGAGTCAGTCTCGATCTCTCTTTACACTAAATGCAAAGGCTGGCCTCAGTGCCCTGTATCGTAATGTGAATATTCCCTGTATTTGTATGCATCAGTTTGGGCCCATACACCTTTATTTAATTGACTGATTGTTAATTCTCTATAATGCTCTCTTCTTGTTAGTTTAATATAAATTTACTGACATTCCAACATTCTTTCAGCCCAGACTACCAACAATTTATCTTGGCTGATACATTTTTTCCTAACACAGAAGCATGCTGCCTTCACTGGCACTATGGTGGAGACAGCACAGTGTCTAAAAGGAGTTTTTACTGCTGAATACCTCGATGCCTCGGTTTGCCACTGATGTATTTAATACTAATAATCTTATCAAATTTAATGACCAAAAACACAGAATTTTGTCACTGATGTCCCTCTGGCTGAGCGTAACCAAGCCACTATCTGTCTGGGACTTTTCTGGGACCTGTCTGGGACTTTTCTGGGACCTGTCTGGGACTTTTCTGGGACTTTTCTGGGACCTGTCTGGGACCTGTCTGGGACTTTTCTGGGACTTTTCTGGGACCTGTCTGGGACCTGTCTGGGACTTTTCTGGGACTTTTCTGGGACCTGTCTGGGACCTGTGACCTGGGACGTCATCGTCCTCACTGAAAGCACAGTTGTTTTAGTCTACACAACAATGCGGCCCCTTGGCAGGATTCAAAAGGTTTAGTTTTGTGGAGTGGCCCTTGTGTAAACCAATAACCAAAACAAAACAAAAAACATCAGATTCAGTGGAATTCATGGGCTGCACCATATCAGCGAAAAACACACAATATGTGATGTGAACTATGTTGACTAATGCGAGGACATATTTGGATGTCTCTTTTAAACAGTTCACATAAAATGTAAAAAAACAAGGCTCTGGAATAACTTCTTTACTAAACAAGGGCTAAAGTTAGGACTGACTCAAGACAAAACCTGGAGTAAACAAGAACTAAGCAGTTCTTAGGGATTTGGATATAAACCTGTGCAGCCCTAGTTTCTAATAAACTGATAGTCTTTCTGACAAAAGTATTACTATTTTCTTGACATTACACTAAAGAAGATAATTTATTTATTTAAAATGTTTGTCTTACGTCTACTATCTCTCCAGGGCAGCTTGGAGTGTCAGTAGTCATTCTGTAGTGGGCTGTTCTTATAAGAGCACTTTGTCCAGTTTTTAAAGCACACATCTCCTGACATTTTGATGTCTGATCATGTAAAGAGGGTAATAAATTCTATGCAACCAGCTGGACTTTGACACCAGTCTGAAGCAGTATCAACAGATTGATTTTGTTCAAAGGCAGAAAAAGCACGGGTCAAAGTTGTGAACAGAGACTTTGGCACTTTCTTGTGTACCTCAATGACTCGGTATTGGTGAAAGGCCTGGCTCTGGATGTGACATCAGAGTCCCTTGGAGCGACCCGTCAGTTTCCTCTCAGCACCTCTGTCCCTTCAGGCTTCTTCTAAGAGGCCTGTGTCACTCGAGCAAGGCCCTGAGCAGAAAGTGCTGCCACCGAGGTCACAGTGTACCACATTAAATTTAGACGCCTTTAACGCCCTCCAATAATGCATCTGGAGTATTTCCGGTCATTACTATTCAGATTTTTGTACAAACTTCAGTAAATGGGCCATAGATCTGAGCTCTCACTTTCCACAGGAGACGGCACTTCAAAAGTCTGTCACCAGTGGAAACTTCACTGCCAGACCCAGTTAAACCACCGCTGACTCAAACTCCAAAATAAAATGTCCCTCTAGAATCAAACTTTGAGATTTGGTCTGGAGAAAGTTATATATGACCAAACTTTTCAAATTAGTAAAGTGCAGTAGAGCTTTGGTTCATGTAGTCAGAATATTCAAAATACACACTTACAAACTCTTAAACTATTGGAGATGGGCTTTTGTCGAGATATGGCAGTTTTGGTAACACTTCTGTAATGGCTTAATAATTGTAGATTAATGTAATAATAACCTGATAACTATGAGGCCTATAGAAAAATATACGTAGCCAGGGAAGAGCTTGGAGGCATCTTATAAAGTATAATTTATTATGAAATTCTTAGAGGTGTGACAAGACACAAATCCGATATAGGGGTCATAAGAACAATTTCTCCACTATTTCCATTGTTTTCTTACAATCTTTACACATTGTTTGTGTCTTTAACTATTTCTTATTTCCACCTAAAAACCCAAATGTTGCCACACAGACGATTTTCAAAGTGGCTGGTGCATCTTGAGACTAAATTTCATCCTCAACTCCATCAGCTGATGTCACCAGACAGCTTTTCACCTCGACACATCTCGTGGCACCAGATCATGAATAATAATTACAAATTACAAACTACATACTGCAATGCATTACATGTGTATTAATAATGAATGAAATAATAATCAGTTATGGTGAACACTTATAACACAAAGTTTTTCTGTTTACTATACAAAACAAAGTCATTTTAGAACATCCACAAAGACAAACGATACTTAGCCATTACAGTTCAGAAAATCCATCAAAATTGAATTATTTGAACTGCACATAAAGATAAGAATACAGAAAGTGTGGTAAATGGAAATACACTTGTACAACGCTCTTAATAACAAATTAATTTAGCCCAGTGGATGGTTGGGCTCTGACAGAAACATGGTTTAAACATTGGTAGTTAGTCCTCAAATACAGTGAAGAGGAGTTTTTATTTGAATGGTACAGTGCAGACAGAGAGGAATGTGAGAGAGGAGAAGGACTTTGATCATATGACCCGAGCCGGAATCAAACCCAGGTCACTCAAGTATGTTGTATGCGTGAGCCAAAACTCATTTTCTATTAAACATACATACTTACAGTGTTACGTTTTTATATGGCTTTTAGTTGTTTATTATAAAACTCACACTAAAACTGGGAGACAGTGTTAGTGTGAGTATGTGCAGTGTCACAGACCTGAGGCAAACTTCTGCTAAAAACATCTGTTATAGACAATTTCTAGTTTTAGTTTGACCATGTTAAAAAATAATGTCTAATTTGTCTGAAGCACACCCGCTGTTCCTTATTTCAATTCCCTCTAAAACGACCATCTGATTTGACCTTGATAACAGCAAGGAGTGTACAATATTACTGATATAATAAAAAGCTCACAAAAAGGGAAGCCTGCAGATGTCTACATCCAGCTTATCTGCACACGCTGCGGCGCTTGTGTTCTTACAAATACACAGCAAACTTTTGTCTTCACATTTTAACAGTGACAGAGAAAAATATACAGCTGCGTAAAAAAATATAGTCAATATTGCAATGAGAGCAACAATTATCCAACAATTTCCACGCTCACGTCATGGAACATGAACAACAAAAATAAATTAATAATAATAATAATAATCTTATATATATATATATATATGTTTTCACCGCTGACCATTTTATAAATCAAAATTAAATGCCACTATGTACACAACAATTCTTCAAAGTTTTACCATTTATCATAAAAAAACTCCACCATCCACTGCAAATTGAAATAATCATAATCCATCCGCTTTTGTTGACATTCAGATACATAGTCCTTAACAACACTGCTCTGATGCAATAAGACCTTTGAAGCCCACATGAAAAAGAAGAGCCACAGGTACAAGGTACAAACTCAGAGCAGATGTCATCACCGACGCAACCACTCAGCGCGTCATTAAAGTGTTTGACTTTTAGCAGAGCAACAGACGTTAAGAGTTGAGCTTCAAAAGTCTCACAACAGAAAGTGACGGGAGCTAAAAACACAGGAGAAATAAAACTGACAGGCAGCTGAGGTGTAGAAAAGTGTCACTAATGGAGTTAAGTCTCACAGATCTGCAGACTGAAGGCTCAGTTCTAAGAGTCAAACTGTGTCTTTATCTTGTCCAGCTGCAGCCGGTCATAATTCACTTGATAAAACCAAAGTCAATATCATGTCCACTCCAGACAGTCCCTGACAACTCTTTTGAGACTTTTTAAAAAGCCTCTGCGTTCCAGCATCTCATCCTCATTTTGAGTCAACAACTAAATAAATGACACTCGACTGAATAGTTCTGTCCAAAAATAACACTGTTAAACATTTTTACTGTACAAAATCAAATCATTTGCAAAACTGTATTTATTACCAATACATTTTATTGTTTATTATTAAGTTGCAGGCATTGCTCGACACTCATGTTGTCCAGTTACAATTACAAGGTTTTAATCGCTGTTCTATTTAAACTTTACTGGGATTTATGTTTGACATTTCTTTTAGATTAATGTCCCAAAATGCATATAACTAAAAATATGCCTCATATAAAAGCAAAAAAACATAATTAATAATGAATGTAGATATTTAAATAAGTGACAGCTAGAACATTCTAATTCTAATGGGACAATATTTAAAATGTAATGTATCAAATATAAAGAGCTGATGTTTTATTGTTGGCAACAAGTATGTAGCAGAATCAAACAAGTGCATGGTCAGTGCTGTTACGAGCAGCACAGATTTGGTTCAGAAGAATCCAACAGGCAGCCTTTGCGCTTCACCTCGCCGCTGTGACTTTTCTGTGCCTTACATAACCAACCGGGCTATTAATATTGATTGTTTCCAAATTTGCAAACGGAGGTGCGAGGCTGTGTAAAAAACAGCAGCCTTTCTTCTTGGCAGTAATGAAACCCACAGCCCTCCGAGGCCCATTCTCTGACCTGCTCCAACCCTAGGCTTCTGCTGAAGTAAGCCCTTTTTCACTTAAAAGGTATTAGCACTCGGGGTTAAAACAGGAAAGACTCTGCACGCAGCAGAAGAAATATGCATCCTCATAGAGTCCGATATGGCTCAAGTGGAGGAGAAGGAGTCGGCCGAGTGGAAGTGTAAAACTGTAATCCTCCAATATGTCTGTAACATGAGCTTATGTTTGTTATGGGCTTAGTCATTGTTTTATTGAAGTAATCCAGCCAATGCAAAAAGACAATTACACTTGTACTTTTGCATTACAGCTTAATGAAGCCATTTCATGTCTTTCTAATGGCTCTGCTTCCTGTCAAATGTTTATTTTATTTGTTGTTATCACATTATTTGCCCCGTTACATAGTTGACAACATGTGCAACATTTTAACTGAGGCTTGAATTTAGTCAACACAGCAAAGTTTTAGACATTTTTCAGATAAAAATATCACAGTCTATTGAATACTAAGGACCTACCAGAGTAATTATCCATCAGGCTTTTAAGGTCTGTTTTTGCTGCCAGGCCATTTTCTCAGATATACTTAAAAAAAAATCTGGTTCCCAAATGTTTGGTCGGAACCCAAAAGTGGATGGCTGGAGTTTTATTCATGTCGACAAAAATCCTAACTCTGTTATTTATCTGGAAAATAGATGAGCCTGTAATAAAAAATGAAATATGTGCTTTTTTGGGAAATTGATAAAGTGATAAAGGTAAAGATAAGGTAAGATAAAGGTGCATTGAACAGTAAAATACAATGACGTCATGGAAAGACACTAAAACTATGATAATATTTGCCCAAAATTGCTTTGAAAAGAAATAAAGAAATGAAATAGCAGTTAAAAATAACCAAAATACAAAAAAAGAAATGAAAACAAAATGTATTTATACCTGTCATTTGAAAAGAGCAGGACACAAATCTTTTGGCCCTGAGTCACGGACTAACCAAGGTTATTACATGTTTATAATATTCATATAAGTGAATGAATATAGGAAATTATCAATTATGTGGAAGATGATGAAGTTATATGCTTTGTTTTTACTTCAAATATAGACAACTTACTATATATACATAATTTAATGTCTAATACAGAAATATGTCTTATATGTTCTCATACCCTCTAACCTGCTGCACAAGTTTGTTGTATAAAAGTAGTCTATTCCTCTTCAGTCTGTTCCACACTAGTCTCATTTCTCTTTTACCGCCATCATTGTCTCTCTTCACAAAAGGCCCAAGATAAAGTTTGAGCAAAAGAAACTCAGTTTAAAGCATCAGCACTTGTCCCATTCAACCTTTTTTTTTTTCTCTCTTTCAGCCATTCAGCATTACATAACTGAGCCCAGGCGTTCTTTTTCCTGTCTTTCTTTCACCCAGACACTTTAATCCTGTGCATAAAGGGTGGGGTGAATATGGGTCAGCAGGTTAGGAGTGTCTCAAAGTCAGACTTGTGAGCTGAGAAATCAATCCACGGGCATCCCGACTACCTGTCTTTGCCCCGCGATTATGTAAGAGCTCTAAGAGCTCGGTCTGTGACAGCCCTCAAAGTCAGACTTTCCTTTTAGACATTTCCCAAACAGCACCAGAGTCCTTTCTTTGTTGAATCGAAGCTCTGTGCTGGTCTCGCACTCTGCCTGAACTCCGTTGGGAAGTTAAAACAAAGATCTAATGCTGATTTCTGCTCTCAGTTGCGCGCCTGTGTTTATGGCTAAACCTGTTACATAACCAGCTTACATTCCACATTCACCATATCACAGTCTAAATATACCCTCGCGCACGGGACGTGGGCGCGCGTAAAAACGCTCAGTGCAGTGAAATTAATTTACACGTGTGACCTGTCTGGCGGTCTGTCTCGGATACATTAAGACATTGAGAGAGGAAACAGGCAGAAATACTCTCCATTGAAGTTGGATGAGCCTGTTCTGAAGACAAGCAGAGGGGGTGTGGTTAAAGACTGCCTGTACTGTGCAACATGGACGGGACGAGGGGGGATCATGTAAAAGGAGACGCACAGACACAGTTAACGCGTTATTTAACACACTCCGATCGTGGCCAAAGTGGCACATTCATGACACCGCAGCAGTGTTTGGGAGAACCGCCTGCTGCCGGGGAGTGTTTCTTTTGCCTCACACAGAATTATTGTGCATGAGATGATGTCAAAATCGCCAGCAGACAGCCCCGCGTGTCCTGCGTGTGCGTGAGAGAAACACCGGAGGACACGTCCCCTCTTTCCTAAAGCCGGAGACCAATCAATAAAGTGGTGGGCAGTTGGTAAACTTCTGACACTTTGACAATATCGCGTTTGGAGCGAGCAGCCTCGGCTCTGAAAAATGAACGAGGCGAAGCTCTGTGTCCTGTCCTTTTGAAGTTGAATTGATTTCTGATTTCTCCCACTGACGGAGTAAATGTGACATCTGTGATCGTACCACTTGCCTCTGTTTCGAGCTGTCAGTGAACGCAGTAACGGACAGCCACTAATCACGAGCAAACGCGTAAAAGCCCAGACATATGAAATAAAAGAGACGTGTCTACGATAGTGATTGTGTGGATTTACAGCGTGCAGTTACAGAAGCCACGGGGAAGCGTTGTATTTCGTTTGAAGTTTAGATAAAATGCCTTTGTGTGGTCGATAATAGTGACAGGCTGAGGAGCCGAACGCGTCCCGCTTACCTCTGTTGGTGCTGGAGCAGGTCTGCCTTCGAACCGGGGCTGGATGGTCCGCTTTCGGAGCGTCTCCAGGTTTACCGGGGTTTCCCTGACCGGGGTAGCAGGCTCCGAGGCGCTGTTGCCCGGGTCGCTTGCTGGATCTGGAGGGGACTCCATGTCGAATCTTTTCGCTTGAATCTTCACCTGAAGCGCTAAGACTTTGAGCTAATTCTTTACGATGTGTGCGCTCCAACCCTGCCTCTTGCTATCTAATTTAAACTAGAAGTAAGAAATGAGAAATGCGAGTGTGTCTGGAGGTGGGTGTGTATGTCTGATTGTCCACTAGCAGCGCTAGTGAGATCCCCACTCAAGAGAAGTGAGCAGGGAGAGGTTGTCAATAGTCGAAGAATAGATAGAGGCCTGAGCGTAATCCATGCTGATCGACTCAGAGCACTTTTACTGCCGACCACTGACAGCTTGTCATTATGCACCTTGGTTAACCAGCTCACTACCTCTGGATATTGTCTAGTTACAATTGGAGAGGATTATATAACACCACAGACTGGCTGCTGTAATCTAAAACTGAAAACTGACCAAATGGCCAAGATACATCCTTATGACACACTGTTGCATCATGCACATAATCCAAACCATTGCCTCTCTTTATGGAGCCTCATAACTATTATATCACACTGTTCAATACTGACTTTTATCTAATTAATAACACAAACCATGTCAAATGTATTAAGGTCATTACTTGTTGAATTAAAGCTGAAATAGCCTTCAAAATAGAACATGTTATTTTTTTCTATTTTTTTATTAAAATATTTAGGTTATATATTTGTGCAGTTTCCAAACTTGCACTAACTAAACTGGATTGTAGCCTATTATAAACATTTAGGAGAAGATCCTTGTGAAAAGTGCGCAGTAGTTCAGTGCACGCGCTTTCCGTGATAAACTCTTTAACTCAGAAGGTAGTGTCTGACGTCTCTGTCTGTTGGCGCGGGACAGACCCACTGCACGCTTTGTGCATGTGACCAGTGGGCCTCAGCAGAGCCCCGCCCACTTCGAGCACGGCACGTGGACTTTGACATGACCCCGCCCATCTTTGTCTGCAGATCACGTCACCTCAGTGAGAGGGAGTGAGCAGCAACCAGGGGAAAGGAAACCTTATTTAAGTTTTCCTCTATGTTACATGGTTGTGGTATTACATGAAGCACACTATAACATTGGCTTTACCACAAACTAGTTCATCTCCTTTTGTATGTAAAGTGTAAATGTAAATGTAATTATCTCCTGACAGCTGTCTCCAAACATAAACAAGGATGTGTATCATGGGCCAATATTAAATAACATCTATTGCATCTTTTGCTTTTATTAACAACATCCAGCGCCAAAGCAAAACAAGTGGAGTTTTGATAACAGAGATAATATTATCGGGAACAAGGTTACAGCATCAGTTTTTAGTGTTAGTCTTAAAGCTGGGCACAAAACATTAGGAAAAATTAATATAATCAAAAGTGGAAACACATGCTGTTATATAGTTTCAATGTAATAATAAGACATTGTAAATGCAGAAAATAAGTGCATTACTTTCATTTTAATTTATATAAAGCAATACAAAGATTACTTTTTTATTTTGTTTATATTGATGTTTTTAGAACCAGATATACAATACATGAATATTCTTCAGTACACAGGCTCTGGTGCTCATGACCAGTGTTTATAAAGGGATTCTGAACAAACATTCCTAATAGAAAAAAAAGGCCAAAAAAAGATTGTAGCTCAAGACAAACAACACAGTTCCCTAATCAAAAGCTATACTTGATGCTGCATAGAAATACACTATGGGGGAACACTCTTTGTGTGACTTGTTGTAAATTGGCCTAAATAACCTTTGTTGGTGACGCAGCTTGATTACCCGCAGCTAGGTGTGAGCGCACTCGGAGGTTATAAATACACGTGACGCGGAGGTTTCTTTGTCTTCAAGGACCGCATTGTGTGTGTGCTCCCAAAACCAGCGGTTGACTCCCAAAACCAGCGGTTGACGCTGGTTTTGGGAGGCAAAATGCTATGAGGAAGCGTTTGTGGGGTTCCTTCCCTGCTGTGCTCAAGTGTCAGGACCATTGGCCACCCAATCTCAACCAGGTTCAGTTTCTCTCAGGCTAGAGGCCCAGAAGAGAGTGTGGCGAGTTGTGCGTCCTCCTCGTAGGGATTGGGACTGGGAGACTGGACTTGCGGACTATCATCTCCACCACAGAGAAGTCCTGAGGCTGCGCTTTCAACGGGGAATAAAAACAACTTTTTGGCATCAGAGCCCTTAAGGGGCCCACTGTTTTTCTCCGCCGCCACTGATGTTTTTGGGGAGCAGCGATGTCCAGCAAAGTATTACCTATTCAGCTGTCTCCTGCCATATTTCAGGACGACGGCAAAACCAAGTGTCAGTATAATTATGCTACTGTCAAATATCTCCCCATGGGTAGAAGGGACTGTTGGGAAGGCTGCACCCTCCGCGTATTGACGGCGGGGTCTCCAATTCCGTGAAAATGGAGTGAGCACATTTGTTGACACAGGGATTGCAACTCTGCTTAACTAAGGGGCCATAGAACGTGTTCCCCTACCAGGCAGACAATCGAGGTGCGACCGGAATTTTCCGGTTTCCGACAAAATGGGGGGCTGAGTCAGATTTTAGATCTTTGCAGCTTAAAACGTTACCTCACAAGTTACAAGTTTAAACTGCTAACAATCAGGAGGATCGTGTCTCAGATCCAGTCAAGTGACTGCGTTATGACCAACACAGGACGCTTAATTTTAGAGAAAATAATTTGCCACAGTAGAGCGTTTCGGTTCTCACAGTGGCTGTGCTCACAGTGATACCCTTGGGCCTCCTGCACATGAAACTGTTTCAAATAATGGTTACGCACGGAGGGCTTCGTACCCTATTTATGTGGTTCAGACCCCGGTTTCTCATCTTGGGTCCCATTCTAGGTCCATGTTGTCGTTGCAGGCTGCTAACAACGAACACATACCTTCTGGGCTGGGCTGGATGATCTACTTGACAGCTATTACTTCTCTTAAGAGAATCAGGGACCTACAGGTTCTGTCGGTCTTGTCATCCTGCCTAGATTTTGCCCCTGGGCTGGATATTTCACCCTAATTATCTCCCGAAGGTACCATGTTTGCCTTGGAATCTGGTCATTCGGCCTTCAAGTCACCGAAGGAGAAACTTCACTTGCTATGTCCGGTGCCTGCTCTCCAGATGTACGTCCACCACAATAGCCAGTGGCGTAAGTCTTAGTCGCTTTTCAGGTGTCGTGGGGGCCACAACCGGAGTGCTGCGGCCGCTTAACAGACTATGTTGCATTGGGTGAGGGATGCTATTGCCCTGGCCTATGAGGCTTGTGGTCAGCCCCCGTCTCTAGGTTTAAGGGCCTATTCAACCAGAGGGGTTGCATCCTCAACGGCTGTGGCAAAGGGGGTCCCACTTTTATAAAATTTTATAGCTTGGATGTCATTTCAACACCAGGGTCAACACGTTCTTGGGTCAACATCCCAGTAGCTCGGCAGTAGCTCAGTGGTAGAGTGGCCGTCCTTCAACCAGAAGGTTGAAGGCTCTCCCCACAGTTCATACTGTTGTTGTGTCCTTGGGCAAGACACTTAACCCACCTTGCCTCGTATGAATGTGTAAGAGCGAATGTACTTGGTGTTGGTCGGAGAGTCCGTAGGTGCAGAATGGCTGCCACGTCTCTGTCAGTCTGCCCCAGGGCATCTGTGGTTACAGATGTAGCTTACCACCAGTGTGTGACTGTGGAGTGAATGAATAATTGATATGTAAAGCATCTTTGCGTCCCCGGAAAAGCGCTATATAAAATTTATGTAATAATAATAATAATAATAACATCCGGGTTCATTTTTTCTCAGCTCATTTTGAACAGTGTTCATTTATTATGCTGGTGATTACACAGTCAGCATATATTAATGATTAATACATAATAATACCAAGGATAATACACACAAGTTTAGTGCAAAATGTAATGGTTTAATAAATTAAGTGGCTCTTTGGCTCCAGACTGGCAAGTGTTAGTTTTTACTGACTCACATATTTAAAGATAGACTAAAAGTTAATGAATGAGAATCTTCAGTCACTGGACACAGACATTTATGACATTCTAAAACATATTAAGCTTAAGAACCAACATTTTATTATCTATAATAATATGTACTAGGAACTATTGGTGTGAGTGAGTTAAGCCTGCTTTTAACCCTTTTAGGCCCAGCAATTAGGGACTGTTTGTTTTGTAATTAATGGATAAAAATTAGATTTTCTAATTATTATATTATTATTTCTACATTTTAAACTGTTCTTTAGCCTGACCTGTGACCCCTGCCTCCTGCCTCTCTCTTCTCTAATCTTACAGGACTTATAACAGGAAGGATAATATTCTAATTATTATATTATTATTTCTACATTTTAGACTGTTCTTTAGCCTGACCTGTGACCCCTGCCTCCTGCCTCTCTCTTCTCTAATCTTACAGGACTTATAACAGGAAGGATAATATTCTCTGTGACTGGTCTGAGTGCTATTAGCCTCAATGTTGGCTCTAAAGTCACTTAATGTTTGTGTTCTTGCTGTAGGTAATAAAAGGGGAGATGTTTTTGGGTCCTTCATTGAGAAAATTTGTTTGGTTGCACTTGAAGGAATTTCTTATACTCCGTATACTTATTTTTTTAATGTAAATATGTTGTTAAAGTTGTTGTTAAATTTTATGATTTATTATTTAATATAATAAATCATAAAATTGTGCACCTGCTCGTGTTTCTTATCAGAAAAATCTAAAATGTAGAACCTGCTGCGGCTGAAAAATTACCAGACCTGATTTATTGACACACTACACAGCTACACCAGCCTCCGGCACTACTGCTCAGGGGTATTTCTTACCTTTAAATACAATTGATATCTCGTAAGAACACAACTTATGTAGAGTTTTACAGAATTGTGTAGCATCACTTCATGTAGCTGACTTTATTCTGCTTCACAAAACTCATGGTTTTCTTTCATATAATTGCATTAGAGATAAGAGTGTTTCATTATAACTCTTCTCACTCTCCAATATGTCCATGGTACAACTCTGGGAGCAGTGTAGCAGTGAACGGAGAGCCAGGAGAGGAATCTCTCAGCACCAAGTGAAGTGGCCAACTTCCATTCCTCCTCTGAGCTTCAGCTTCTCCAAATTCCCCTGACCTTCTGACCCCAAGCAGTTTAACCTCATGAACCCTGCACTCACATTTTTTGCCTGTTGCAGGCTCAAGGCTGGATAAACCTGAACTGGAGGGAGAAACACAATAAATGCATATAGAATCATACATTTGTGGGATTTTACAGCGCTGCCTTTAAAGTCAGATAAAAGCACACACCTCGCAGTAAGTTGAAATTACATTTACATGCACACACAGACAACACACTGACCTGTATTTAAACCAAAGGATGCAAGGACAAGTTTGACGCCGTCTCTTTAATTTTTGAGGGAGAAATGAATTATGGTGCTGTCACGTTGTGGAGGCAGGGAGAGATGCAGCGGATGTGAAGCGAGTAGAGAAAGCACGCCTGCCCGTGTTAAAAATGATTGATTAAGCTGACACTGGCTCAGGGGTGCAATACTGCTCTATTTTTCTCCCTCATTATGTAAGGCTATATTTCAAATCAGGAGTGCACCGGACGAAGACACAAGAGACACCAGACAGGACACCCTTCAAATAAAAAGTTTATCAGACGAAGCGCCAAGGAGACTGATGAGCTCCTCTCTATCTTGTCTCGGGAGCGGCGATAGAAAGCAAGAAAAAATGTGTTTGTCAAAGGATAAGGTGATCTTTAGACGAAACACAACGACAGCACATTTGATCAGAGTGACACAAACACGACACAGACATGTATTTGGACTAGATCTGTAGGTAAATATTTATTTCCAACTAAAGCCATTATGGTTATTTAAGGGCTCTTCATTATGTCCTACTCATACAATAATATTTAAGTTCCAGACAAAAATAAAAACCCATTGCCTTTTCTAAAATATCTTTCTAAAATTGAGCAGACACTGATGATCATTTATAAACTGACACATGGGCAAGTGTCATTTCCAGGTATCAGCCGACATATCATTCTGTTTAAGTCTATGTACAGGACAGTTATATTTTAATCCCACTATTGAAACTCATAAATCCACAGCAAGGCTTTTAACAGGCATATTTTAATAATCTCCATTATTCAACTTTTATAGTTAAAACATGCTTTGAAAAACAAACAGTATGCAGTAAACTACCATTTATTTCATTCAGCTGACAAAGTTATCTTGATTGAAAGAAAAATGCTATTATTGTTATAATAATAATAATAATAAATAATAATAATAATAATAATAATAATAATAATAATAATAATAATAATAATAATGAAAACCCTAAAACTGGATTCAAGGAGGTACTGCAATTTCGTTGTTGGGTTGTTAATTGAATGACAAATTAGATGAATGCAGACATTTTGTTAAGACACACTAATCTACAAAAAAAGAAGTCATTGGTTTATAAGAAAATCAATCATTCTGTATCAGTTCTGAGAATGACTAGTCCTCATGGTGATTTTGTTGCTGAAGAAATCAGACATTACAACCCCGAGCCCAGCAAAACACATAGCTCCTCTCCTCAAGCAGCGCAGAGGCTAATGAAAGAGACGTATTAATGGCCTCTCACTTATTCATGCCTCGGAAATGAAGAGCACAGCCGCATTCGAAAAGCTTGACAGAATAAAGAGCCGACATTGGGGAAATGATTGTATTTATGATTTCAGTCTGACACATAAAGGTATCCAGAGAGAGTCTAAGTGACACATTTCTGACAGTTCAAAAAGTGACATGATGTGATGTATGGCAACAAACCTGAGCACGGGGCACCCCTCTTATATAGTTTGACTTTAAGGATTCGAGCCTTGGGGTGCAAACCTGAGAGCAGCAGCCACAGTCTCTAGCATTATTTCAGTAAACACTCACTACATATGATTAACAGATAATGCAAACAAATAAAATAAAAAAATGACACTGCAGGATTAAGCAGAGGAATGGCTTAACACTTTAGGCAAATGCACTTCTAGCTTCTACAGCGGTAAAAGCATGTCTGTCCTGAAACACTGATACCAATAGCACCACCTAGCAGCAACTGGACCACAGTAAATTTTTACTGCGTGTACCAGCCTGAGGATGGAACTGAAAATACAATTTATTATCATATTTTAATATAAGTATTTTATTACCAGTAAGGAGGATGGAAACAGTGTTAATAGTTCTGCCACATCAAAAGCTGTGATACTGTCATTCACACCAACTCCTGATCATTTTGGCTTTATTTTAAGTCATTTTAGAACAGATGTTACAGATGTATGACTATTATTATCGTTCATTTTATTTGTCAATAACTCTTTAAAATAACTATTCCTCATTGCTTTTGTAACTATTTCTATCACCATTTACAAAGCATCAGTCTTACATTAATAATCATCATTAACAAACATTAAGTAGTCAACACTGCTATTATTATAGTCATAAACAATCATATTTACACATATAAAGTCCGTTTTCTTTTTGATGTATTGTCATTTAGGACTAATCCTTTCTTTCTTGAACTTGTCTGATGCACTAATGCCTATGTGTAGAACAGATTATTGCCAAGTTGATGAACTGAAATAATAGTAACATATTAATGTACATACAGAGATGTTCACACAAATAAATGATATGGATAAATATCCCATTAGAGCACAGTAAAGCATGCGGGAGTGAGCTTCATTGTGCTGAGTTCAGGGACTGGAGTGATTCTCTCTTCCATTAAAATCACGAGGTGAGGGGTTCCCTAGCTCAGTCAGTAGAGCTCTCACAAATACTCAAAAACATGGGAGACCCGGTTCAAATCTCAGTTGGGTCATTTGCCTAATGTTGTTTCCCTCTCGCTCACCTGGTTTGGTGTTAAACAACTGTCAAACTATTAATGAAGGCAAAAACGTAAAAAATAAAAATTCATGAAGTGAAATATGGCGTGGTTATTTGTACCTGACAGAAGTTAAGAGCTTTTCCACAAGGCCTTGTTGACTCCCTGCTGACCGCCAGACAGCTTTCTCCTCCAGCACACACTCACCTCTGCCGGCTGTTTGGGACGCTTCACAACTCATCTCACTGCCTTTGTGTTTGTATTTGCCACTAACATTCAGTCTAATCCTATTTATTATATCTGTTCTCCTTAAATCAAATAGCAAGGTCAAAGTTTACTGCTTGTGTAATTATTGGCAAAACTGAAGGTTTTAGGCTTATCAGAGAATCTTGTGTGGCACAAACAGGTCCAACATGAAGAGAACGATGCCATTAATTATGTTAGAATTTAAGTTTGAAAAGGCCACTGCATTTTAAGTTTTGTACTAGTTTGCTAGTTGTTTTTTAGCAAATGACACGGACACTGTCTTATGTCTCACTGTAACACAAAGAAAGATTGTTCTCTAATAAGTAGGCTAGGCTATAGCCACTTGTGACATGGTGGAGAAATTGTTTTTTTTACTTTGTATATTGATTAGTATGATTACTGTGGCATTATATAAAATTGTGGTAATAGACCTACCTTCAAACTAACAAATAACACTGCAGGCTTGTTTCCACCAGGACACTACAGTGTGGGTTGGGTCGGTTCTGGCACGTTTCCATTATCAAAAGGAGTCCAAAGTGTCCCCAAAAAGCACACTGTACCATGTTGGCTCGGTCCTAAGCAGGTCCATCTTTGTGGTACTAAGTTACACCTTGTTTTTGTGATAAACTTTATATTCAAACAGAATAAAAACTAAATGCTGTACTTTTTTCCAAACAACAAAGCTAGCTAGCAGCTAGCATTAGCAACAGCTGTTTCCAGTTTGACACGTTCAGGACTCAAGTCCCTACATTATAGGCAATTGCTGCAGCTCTATGAATTTATCGTTCAGAAAGCTGGGAATAAACAGAAACAGTAGAACTGCAGCAGCTGTATCTCCAGCCTCTCGCTGCTACAACAGAAAGATTAATTCATACAGCTACACCCCAGGATTTTTTTTTCCTTTTTATATGGATGCATTCAAGTTTTAAAAGTCTGTATCAAATACGATTTGTATCTTAAATAGAGGCACTTCAGTGACGTCATGGTCTATGTTTCTTCTGGTCCCAGCAGAGTGTGTGCCTCTTGAACCTCCATATTGACTAGACCTGTAGCGTTCTTACCAAGGCTCACCAGATCTGCTGAGACAATGAAACAGAAGATCAAGGCCATTGAAATTGTAAATGAAATACACAAGCAGCACAGCAAAACTCCAAGATAAAATATAAAGCATATTCATGAAATGTTTAAACCTCACACTATAAATATACTTTTATTCTCCAACTACAGCCTACTAAAATACCATGTAGGTGAATTTAATGAAAACTAAGTGCATTTATCCATTTAACTATATTTCACTAGTTACCGTTGTTTACAGACTAAATAAAATACAGCTATAACACATTTACTTTCAACACATTTAAAGTCATCCATTACACTGATGACGTTATGATAATAATAATAATAATAACAAAAGTCTCTATTTTTATAGGAGGAATTAGCTCAAGCATAAGCATAAGCTCCAGGCTACAGGATAAAATTGTTAAAATGGATAGGTTCAGAAACTTGAAGATTGACAAACTGTTGTGGAGGACCACAACGATTTGTCAATCTTTACTTGTGCCTTATCCAACAAAAATCATAATAATAATAATAATATAATCTTTATTTTTATATAGTGCTTTTACACCTACTGTAGTAGGCACTCAAAGCGCTTTTCATACATTAAGCTATTTACCAGTGTTACAGAACACTCACTGGAGGCAATGTCGGTTAAGTGTCTTGCCCAAGGACACAACGACAGTATGTGGGGGAGAGCGGGATGTTCTGATGTTTTTTGGGATGTTTCGTGTGGGGATCGAAGCGCCCACCCGCCGGTCGAAGGACGGCCGCTCTACCACTGAGCTACTGAGAGAGGAGGAAGTCACTCATTATTCAGTGGACTAACACAAAAACCTGTGTCTGAATGGTTAATTGTATTTGTGTGGTGGGGTGATAAATGGAGTAATTAGCCTCAGTTAAATCATACATGTCTTGTCTCATGTCTCATGTCTCATAAACAACTCAACTCAACTCAAAAAACATAAATGTTTGTTGTATTATTTACTGCTTTTGGTTTGCTCTTGCTACAAATGTTATTGACCTGCATACACATTTTTAGATTATGTAATTTGTGGAAGGGTCTGTAGGATTAGCTGATACTGCTGCATACGCCGATGAATACAAGACGAACGGTACACTGATGGTACTGTGCGGTCTCTGAAGTTGGGCGGCTTCTAATTTAGCCTTTAGCTCGGTGGAACGGTAAAGCACAACACTCAGGAAGACAAATGTCAGAACACATGTTGCCAGACTGTGTCTTTGTGCACAAGATTCCTTTAATTGGGTGTGCAGGGACCGGGTCCGATCCCAGGCAGCCTCCTCTTCCTCCTCCACGCTCCTCACTCTCCCTCGCTCCTCGCCTCTCCACACACTCACAAAAGACACGCAGATGAAACATGCAGCACCAACCCGTCCCTACTTTGTGCCATTATAGAACAGACACAGGAGGGGTAAAGAGGTACCATGCACAACATCAAGGACAGCTTTATATAACTCCCTTTTCATTCGCCTTGTTTCATGTTTATTTTACCTCTTCAAGCTATCACATCTGATTGACATGACGCCCTGTCATAACAACTATTATTCATCGAACTACTTATGAAATACAGTCAGCGCTTCTGGATATATTTGTCTGAGTTTAGGAAAATGTGTAAAATATCAAAAATGCTCTCCAAAGTATGCTGGGTGTCATCTCATCATCAGTGTTATGATTCCAGCCTTCCCTTCCTCCGCTCAGGCGCGCTCTGAACTTCAGCAGAGGGAATAGAGATCATAAAGAATAGATATTCAAAGGCTTTAACACAAAAAGACTTTCCTCAAAGCCTGCCTCTCTCTGGATGCACAGGGCCAGGGAGGGTGCAGTGTCCACACACACAAATCACAGGGCCCCAGTCAAACGGAGTCACTTTCACTCCCTCTAAAAGTATTGTTCACTATTTAGTTCACTTTGGAGCAAATGGGTGTTTCATGATTTGCCAGTGGAACATGTGTACATACAGAATGAAAAATTCCCTTTCTGCTACCACATGAGCTCAAATTACCATAACCCACACTGAGAGAGAAGCTCACAGAAGAGAAGCAGCCATCCTCTCATTAGCCACGAGACCCAACAGCTCAGTCAAAGGTTGTGTTGAAAACACTCAGACTGAGCACAGATCACTTCAGATGAACCCACAAAACTATCTCACAGGCTCAAGTTTAATGATCAGATGTCAAGAAGCTTTTCCTCTTTAATGAACTGCATCACTAACCTTTGAATAAATGGTCAAATGTTTTCTATTTAATCATTTTTATTCACCCATCAAAACAATAACATCATTTTAATTTGACTACATGTGTTATGTGACTGCATTACCTGTAATTGATTACTGGCGGGGCTTATTTGTAAAGCTGGCAGTGTAGGAACACACGGAGAGTATTTTGGAGCTGTGTTGTTGCAAAACCGAGAGATAGAGTAAGAAATAGTCACAAAACTTATATTGCTAGCATATTAGCCAGCAGAGGGCGCAGATGCCGCTCAGTGCATCTGCTTTGTCATCGGTGCAATGTTTGTTTACAAGTAGAGTCTATCCAAGCTGGCGAGTTTGGAAGAAAAGAAAGAATACAAATACTGTCTGAAACAGTAGTTGATTTGAGTTTATTTTGTACAAATCTGACTGTGCTATGGTCCAGTGTATCCAGTCTATTTATATGCGTAAAAAAACTGCATGTGCTTATCCTTTATGTAATTTCCCTGCAGCCTTGCTTAATATATATGGAATATATATAATATAATATATATGGAAGTATGTGATTTCTTTATGCATCTGAAAAAAAAGAACCATTTAAGCATCTATAGCATATTGTAATAAGAATCATCTGTGAAAAAATTAGACCCATTCCCAGGGGGTCAAATGCGGCTCTTTACAATGTTTTATCTGGGCCCTAAAATAAATTTGGTAGGTGATTAGGTTGTTTTTCGGGACTTTGCACATTAATCACATGGCACTAACCGATTCTAAAGATATGTAACAGGGAAGAATACTAAAAATAGACAAAATGCTATTAAACAGGGATAATGATTTTAAAGGGAACAAAATAGGTCCTAAAATGAGCACCAAGTGGCACAAATTGAAGTGAATTCACAAAATGATGCCTGGAAATGTTAAAAACAAACAAAAAAGAAAATTGGGGAGTTTTTAGTTTTTCTTTTACAGTATAACAAATTTGAGTCCTTATATTGTATTTTTATCAATATACATAAATAGAAGATGTTAATGATGGGTTCAGTTTACTGAATCACAGCGCTGTGTAAATTTCACATTCATTTTCACAGTTACACACAAAACAACAAAATTAGAGCAGAACAGTCTGTTTGAACTCCATCAAACACAGCAAGTGTGTATTCACTCAGTCCTAACTAACTAACTTACTCTTGCCTTTAGTCCTCATCCTTGGACCTCAAAGGGAAGGGGTAAGAGATATGGCCCAATCCCAGTTCTACCCTTTAGCCCTCATTCTGAGAAATGAAGTGGTGTCCCAATACTCATTTGGATCAGGGAGAAGGGTTAGGGGCAGGAATGGACACATTCAAAGAAAGTTTTTTGAGGACCACACTTGAAACAAAGGGTTAAGATAAATTCCCATAATGCAGTGTGTTCACCGGCTCTGCGGCTGTGAAAAAGGTGCAAAACGTAACTAATTTGGACAAAAATAAAATATTTAAATTACGACAGTCCTCTTATATGTTCCTTTAATGTTAAACTTGTTTATGCACTGATTTATTTTATTTTTTCAGAAAGTTTCAGAAAAATGTCTGTTTGCTAACGTTAGCGTCAACAGGTCACAATCTCGTTAAAACTTTTTATTTATTTGCTAATGTATAACACTGTTATCTGTTTTTTTCAGACATTTTTCTTAAACTTTCTGAAAAAATAAAATAAATCAGTGCATAAACAAGTTTCACATTAAAGGAACATAAAAGAGGACTGTCGTAATTTAAATATTTTATTTTTTCCCAAATTAGTTACATTTTGCACCTTTTCACAGCCGCAGAGCCGGTGAACACACTGCATTATGGGAATTTATCTTAACCCTTTGTTTCAAGTGTGGTCCTCAAAAATCTTTCTTTGAATGTGTCCATTCCTGCCCCTAACCCTTCTCCTTGATCCAAATGAGTATTGGGACACCACTTTGTCTCTCGTGAATGCGCAAAAAAAAGGCGAAAGGTTAGGGGTAGGAATAGGGTTAGAATTGGGACTGGGCCAGCACCATTCATAAGGTCATATCGAGCAGCTGATACTGGTGCATTGTTTAAAATCTGATCAGTTCTAATTAACATCTTAGACATTCAACAAGGACGGCGACAATCGGTCGTGCTGATCTTACAGAGCCGAATGTGTGGCAGCTCGTGAACAGAGCAGAGGCCTGTTTCCTACAATCAGCCGAGCAGTCGTTCACCTGCTGTGTGTTTGTTAAAGCAGAGCCCAGCAGCACCAGTCTAATGAGCCGCAGTGGACAGACACTGCTTAAACATCCATTATCTGCCTCAGTCAAGTCAATGCATTTTAGGTCTTCTTAATATGAAAAATATGAAATGAATTTCTGAAACAAATTATGCAAATCATCTTACGGAGCATTAAGAAAATGCAGGTAAGCTCTGGTTGTATAAACAAGTTCTGTGTTGCTTCTTTGATGATGAAGTACATTGTGCACACGCAACACCTGAATATCTTCTGATTTTATAAAACCTGATGTAAAAAATCATGTCCCACTGTAGCAACAAAAATATTTAAACATGGCATTAATCTGCTGGTAATATTGTTTGTCATTTCTAATGTGACTATTTTATCCCCATCAATCAACTGCCTTTTTGAAAAAGTCAAATATCTATAAAAAAAATATATGTGATTTAAAATCATTTTATTTTATGTATTGTGTATATTATGTTTTATTCTCATGTATAAAAAAGATTAATTATTATTATTTATTAGAAGATTATTATCTGAACTGTGAGGAGTGCTAAACTTGATTAACCTAAATAATAATAAAACTGTAAATTAAGCTCAAGAAAATGTATAAAAATATTTATGGACACTCCTTAAAACATTATCCTTGTTCCTTACATTTGAACTCGGCAGGAGTGTTTAAAGCACAACCCCATTCATTTACCTCTGAAAATCTGTGATAAAACCAGTCTATCCATAAAACATCTTACTCTAAACTGTGACTGTTTATAACAGTGTGGGCTCCAAAACTGTGCCTAACCTCAACTCTGTAAAGAAAAAGACACAAAATGGCCAAAAGCATGTTCTCGAGCTCCTAAAGTTTGAAAAGTCTCAATTGTTCACAATAATGTTTGTCTTCAACAACAAAACAAGTCTGCTCTTTCAGTGAAGTGCTCTTCCCTCCAGCCAGACCCCATAGTGAGCAGCAGGCACCTTTTATTGATCAACACAAAGTCCCAAATAAATGAGCGCACAATGAGAGCTATGCTCCAGGGAGTTCGAGGAAGCAGCAGCTCCATAGGTTCCCATCAATTTTAATCAGGCTCTAATGAAGAGGCTCCTCTCTGCTGGTGTCCATAACTCACTGTGCCGCCACAACCTCCACTACCTCAATCAAATCACTCCACAGCCCGCTCTCTCACAGCTCTAATGACCTTTTCAGAATAAACAATGCCTGCATTAACGGAGCTGAAAAATTGTTAGATGTGGAGCGAAAAGTTAAGTGTTTTACAAAAAAAAGGACTGAACACAGGACAGAGTGAGTTAATCAAGCTCTCTTCAACCTCTGAGACAAAAAAGCATTTGTTCTGCATTCACAATGAGAAATCAACACAGTACAATATGTTTCATTCTCAGGGTGCATTGTCAAAACAATGTGGAAACAATTGGAATGTTTGATTGCCACATATAAGTGCTGTTATTTTTTACTCTTTTTTTTTTTTTCTTACAGAAAAATGCAATCTAAATTGATTTAAAATCACAAAATGTATACATATGTTGACTTGTTAACCATATAGATTTTATAAACATTTGGTTGTATATTAAACGTGAAACATGCGGACCACAGTGAAATGCTCCTTGTGCTAAAAACAGTGTGTGATCCTCTCATCCTTTTTGCCCTCTAAGTACTTCAGAGGTTATTGAGAACTCAGTGAATTGGTGTTTCATGCACACGCTCATATTTTACTTCTTGTGACGTCCAGAATCTCTCTCCAGCATCTGCTCGGCTCACTGTGGGTAAAGGCACAAATCCATCACCTTCCCCAGGGTTTGCATAAGCCTCTCACAGAAGAGTCACTGCCACTCTGGGATATGCCCTGTCTTCTCAGATTTGAGCTCTGAACTCTTGGTTATGGGCAAATACTTAGGGACAACCAAGAAAAGAAAGCATGCCCTTAACTAAATATTTATTCTCCTAAAAGCTCCTAAAAGTTAGTGAAGACAGGAAGACAACAGAAGCACAGAGTAAAAACACAGTTGAAGTGGAGCACACGTGGGATGATGTCAACCCGAACTCATTCAATTCTGTGTGATTAAGAGCTTGCGATGGAGCACATTGATGTTTGAACTTTCAGTTGTGATGGAGCACATGGGGCTGTAGTTGCCTGTGGGCACAGTGTTGGGCACAGTGTTGTGCACAGGCCTGAACAGGGGCTCGAGTGGACAGAAATGCAGCTCTAATCTGAGCAGCTGGCCTGATCAAGAGCAGATTGAGACATCAGACTGGGATTACTCCTGACACTGCTACATTAGAGAAAAAATATGCCGTAAATGTACGTTCAAGAAGCAAGCATAGCTGCTTATTTTGTTATCTTCAGCAAAACTTACAGGTGCAACTTGTCTCATACACGGATGAAATATTCCTCTCTGTTGACTACAATTAGAGTCAGATAATGACATGAGTTGATGAATGGGTCTGATGGCAGGCATGTCTATGTTAAGATATGTTGGTTATTATCGATTAAACTAAACAACCTGATGGAACTGACTGAAAGTCACCTTGATATAATTCTGCCTATCAATCACAGAGAGCGCGCTCTTAGTCATGGTTGGCAGTGCCATTAGCATCAGCACAGCTCTGTGTGATGGAGACAGTGGAGCTGCTCCTCTGAAATTAACACTGAGGTCCAACAATGTCTTTTTGTTTTCTGATTAGCCTGCCTAATTCTTTTTTAACAAGTTGCAGTGGACTTATTTTTGGTCATTTTTAATTGTATGAGTAAACGTTCATGACGTAAGAATAAAGGAACCATGGTTGGATCTGTAAAGAGGGATTGTGCACTAATTTACAGTTAGTTTGTTGCAATCATTAGATTTTTGGACCTAAACAATCTTATTTCTAATATTACACTGATCAAATATGGAATATTATAAATAATTATGTTTTTATTATGATATATATTTAGTGTAAAGATACATATATAATATAATAATACATATAAACATAAGAAAAATGCAACTAAACTGATGGATAGACATGATACTGAACACTGTTTGTAAAATGCCACTCTTTTGCCCAGGGTTACAGTTAACCCTGGGACGGCAAACTGCAGCCAATGTGATCCTCTAACTACCCACAAGTTAACCATACACACCTACTTTTAAACTCATTTTAAAAACATTCATGTTGCATTTAAAAAGCACAGAATATTCACAATTCACTTGCAATCTACTGTATATTTACTGAAAGTAGCTTTAGGTTAGTTCTCCAAACTGAAAGCTTTGAATGTCTGCTTTATTTAAACATTTATAGACTGTTGAACAGTAGACTTTACAAACCCCACCATAATGACTCTTTTTGTACTACACTGCCTCCATGTTTGAGCTGCTGCCAGTGTTCACAGCAGCAGTCCAGAGCGGAGAACCACCCAACACCTGGTCTGGGATCAGGGGCAGCACACATTCAGCCTCTGCTCTCACATGGGCTGCATTCAGAGGCGAACTATAGGGCCTGCTGAAGGTTTGGTGTGGTTGGGAGCCATATGGCTGAGCCTGGTGTTATGTAACCCAGAGCCCTCACCATCTGCCTCAGGCCCAGGTGTGTGGAGCCTGCCAGCCTCCCTCTCAACCAACACCTCTGGGCTGAGCTATGTCATTCATTGTTTTTTTAATCCTACCATCCTTTCCCTGATTATTCCAATTACAAGACACTTGTATAAACAACATGTATTAGTGACCATGGAAGCTCTTCTCTATCTGTTCACGAAGGAGCTTCTACTGTATGTGTGGGCGAGTAATGCCCAGCGTGTGTTGACAAGAGTGCCCAGAGTATAGCAGGCTGGGACTTATTGGAAAATAAATCGTAAATCTTCTCACCTCAGTGACAAGGCAAGGCTCTGACAGAGCTCATCTCCTGTGTGGCCACACTGACTCTGCCTGTAATGTAATGCTCATGCTAATGCAGTGCTAACAAGTATGCATGTGGCACACTGCAGATAGCATCATGAAGGAACGCAGAGAAGGAATTTTAGTCCCAGCAGCAGGAACAGCTCTGACCTTAGTGTGAGGAGCACTCAGAGTTCACCCACAGAGCCTCTCTGCTCCCATCTGAGAGATCTGTGTTTGTTCAGGCCCTGAGGTGATTTAGCCCTTTAGATTATTATATACAGAGAGAAGGAAAATCCATAGTGGACTTAAAACAATGTGGGTGGCTTAATAAACAAAGCAGTGACAGGCTGTTGTCACAGTGGAAATGCTGCAAAACCAACAAATATATTTGCCTTTACAAATACAGCATGCAGTTGGATGATGTGCCTTTAGTAAATATCGAGTGGAGGGGTGTCCCAGCAGCATGGTCTGCACATTTCTGCAGCGAGAGGAGTACAAAGATGAGCCCCCATGAGGATTGAGGGAGAGATGGCTGCTGTTTGATCAGCCATCAGGTGTCAGCCATGTTTGGGCTGTTAGAAACACAGGAGAGGCTGCCGCTCTTGTTTGTGCCGAGCACATCTCTTCAAAGAGCCTCACAAGCTCTGTAGCTCCTCATTTAAATGGGAAAGTTTCTTTCAGCGTACAGCAGCGCTGTGGATCTCCTGTTGACACAGGACAATTCTCTGTAAAAACACAGCACTGTTGTTTTTCTGCCTCGTGGTGAGAAGGTGATTAATGACCAATTTTGAGATTCTATCAAAGCAACTGCACTGCTCTGCAAATCCAGCCTAATTACTACACATTGTTACAAGAATATCACCCATATGAGACCGACATATGAGATGGAAGAAGGGCTTATTCTAATTGAAATATCTTTTTAACATACCGTAAACAATTTCATACATAATCACTTAATACTTCTAAGTGATACATATAGCTTTCCAAAGGGTACTTCTTCTAAAATACTGCTGCCTGTTCTCAGCACTAACACATAATCACTTTTAATTGCCACTATTCTCACCCTTTCAACAAAAACATCAAAGTATAACGTAAAAGTAAGGAAAAAGAATGAAATGTATTCCAGCGTACTATGATATGGTAAATGTTAGCGGCTGCTGCTTTGCACTCCATATCACTTCGCTCCATATGAAAAATAGTTTGCTATTTTGGAACCCCCTGGCAGCCATAGTGGATCACCACAGACCCAGAGCTCATTTATCTTTTGTCAGAGATGAAGCCAAACTAACGCCATCTCCTGAAGCTGCTAAAGAATGAGGAGGGACGTAGGGAGAGTAAAAATAAACCCGAGCCCAGGTAGCTCCACAAAGAAGTCACTCCACAAGTAATGGGTTGCTTCTGAAAGTAGAACTCTGTTTGGAACTGTCTCCTTGCTTCAAAATGACTCAGTTTGTACTGTCTGGGTTGGTTACCTTTAGAGGACTTTGAAAGATTGGGGATAAAATAAAAATAAAAAGTTAAACTGTACAATACGATCAGTAATGTTGGAGCGCACAGTGAGAGGATATTCCTGTACAGAAAGGTTAGGAAATAAAACCATCGCTGTCATAACCCGTCATTACTATGGACTAATGAGCTTCAACAACTTGGCGTTTTCATTTGTGAGGGAAGGCTTTGTAGCAGCTCTAATGCTTTATTAAGAGCCTCATTTGATTTTCTGTTTGGGAATAGAAAATGTGTATTAGTTATTGTTCAAAAGGAGTACAGTTGACATTTACACAACTTCAAAAGTTTACAATAGCAGTACAACATTGTCTGTAAAGCTTGGTCTGCAGCTCTATTTTTAGTAGCTCAACAATAACTTGTTTATTCTGTGCTCATTTATCTGCATATCATCACAACGCAAAGTCACTGCAGCTTGTTTATATAGACTGTAGTTAAATGCAATGCATAAAATTTGAAAATGTAATTGTCTTTTTATCTTAGTAAGCCCTTTTATTCTACCATCTGACTATCTCACAATAAACCCAGTCTTTACAAGCTCCTGTACTTGTCGGCAGCTGTTCACACAACCCTTTTATACCCAGCGCATGTATATCCCTGATGCCATGAATAAGGCGGTAAAAAGAACATTTCCTCACACCTGTGGTGCCCTAGATAGAACGGTCTGCAGCAGAAAAATGTAGCCACAAGCAACAGCCCCTGTTTGATTCAGCTCTTTTACTCAGGGCAGGGAGTGATAACACTGGCACCGATACTGGAGAAGGATATAGAAGGTCAAATGTTGACTATTTACAAATGTAGTGGTTTATAGACTTTTCATACCACCTCAGAAGACATTTGGCTCTCCCAGTACCATCTTTATGCCAGTAAAGGCTTCTACAATAAATTTGGACAAATTTTATTATTCCACAACTTTCTCACTGTAATTAATAAATACATTACATTAAAACTTAGCCAAAATATAGTATATTTGCATATATACAAATTAGTTCAATGTATACTTCTCACAATATGGAATAAGAAATTTGATAAATAAGGTACATTAAGCAGAAGATAGCTTGTTTTGGGTTACAAGACTGTGAAATGAATGTTAAACGGTAATTGTGTATCTGCAAGCCCAGACTGAGCAGCTTCCAAAGAAAATGTGTAACATGTTGTACTAATACCCCTCCATCTGCATCCCATTTGGACAGTCAGTGCAAAAAGATCATTCATGTTAGCTTTTATTTAGCCACCTGTGTCAGTGATACGAGCCCACTGGCACTGACATTAACAGAGATTAATTTCTAAAGTATTTAAAGTAAGGAAAGGAGGTTTATCACAGAAACATTATAAAATATAGCTCATAACTACACTCAGTCAAAGCAACCTTGGGTAATTTTGGCTAGAATGCTTGTTTAAAAAAATAATGTCTTAAGTTGCTTTTTAAAAGCATATACAGAGTCCAACAAGCATACGATACCTGCAACACAAGAACTTTCTATATTGATGAAAAATGAATAAAAACAGTTAATGAACTTAAAGAATAAAAACATTCATTCATTTTCTACCGCTTTGTCCCGTTAGGGGTCGCGGGTGACTGGAGCCTATCCCAGCAGCTTTGGGCCTGAGGCGGGGTACACCCTGGACAATGGCCAGTTAGTCGCAGGGCTGACAGAGCAAGCAAAATTGAAACTAAAAAGCACATGGCTGAATTACATAGAACTGTAACATGCCCTCAATAGCACCATCTGTTGCTCACATACAGTTGTGCTGAGGTTTACATACCCTGGCATTTTTTAGAGAATATGAATGATAACACAAAAACCTCTCTTTCACTCGTAGTTGGGTGAATCCATTAATTGTCAATTAAAATTATTTAAAATTAATTAAATTAATTAATTAACACAAATTATCAACTGTGTTTACTCTTTTTAAATCATAATAACAACAGAAACTACCCAAATGACCCTGATCAAAAGTTTACATGTACAAAAATGTCAGCCACTACTGCCAGGAACATTATTCGGGATACAAAGAAAAACCCACAAATAACTTCAGCTGAAATACAGGACTCTCTGAAAAAAAGTGGTGTGGCTGTTTAATGATGCACAATAAGGAGGCACTTGAAGAAAAATGGGCTGCATGGTCGAGAAAGCCATAACTACGCTAATGCCACAAAGCATCTCGCTTACAATACACCAAACAGCACAGAGATAAGCCTCAAAACTTCTGGAACAAAGTCATTTGAAGTGATCACATATTCTGCCACAACTGTATTTGTGGAAATGACTTTGGATAATGTCAGAGAGAAGACTGGGTCTGTCTACTCAAAACAAAAGTGAGTGCTTCTGCTGTAGTTTGGATTTGACATGTTCTGCTGAAAGTCTTTTTACAAAAATCACCTGTTGGTGTGATCAAAAACATTTTATTTGTATAGCCAGTATCACAACCTCAATGGGCTTCACAGTAACAAAAGACAAGACAGTAAATATGCAAGAGGTTGGACAGGACAACATCCCCTGTCCTTAGACCCTCCATCAGGGTAAGAAAAAACAATGGACTTACGAGGACAGGCTTCACCAGAGAAGCATTGAAGACTGGATGAACCTTGAGGGCAGCTGGCAACTTGAGTTTGACCGACACTGGGTTAACCATCTCATATGGTTCAACATACCTAGGGGCCAGTTTCTTGCATTCCACCTGTAAGGGTAGGTCTCGGGAAGATAGCCACACCTTCTAACCAGGTAAGTAAGAAGGTGAAACTGGACCGATGGAACTGCCACCTCTTCTTCCTGTGTAGGAAATAAGGGTGGCTGGAAACCCAAGGAAGCGGGACATACCAGTAGCTGAGCTGAGCTAGTCATGAAGTTGTGGGCATACTCAACCCATGGAAGATGGAGGACCAGGCCAAAGGATGGCGAGCTGTCACACAACGGAGGGCAATCTCCAGACTCTGGTTACCTCGCTCCTTTTGGCCATTAGACTGGGAATGGAAACCAGATGAGAGGCTGGCTGAGGCTCCCAGGGCTCGACAGAATGCCTTCCAAACCTGAGAAGAGCATTGTGGCCCCCGATCTGACACTATATCTGATGGTATCCCGTGCAACCGGAAGACCTGTTGGAACAGGATGTTAGCGGTCTCTATAGCTGATGAAAGTTTGGGCAAAGGGACAAAGTGAACAGCTTTAGAGAAGCGGTCAACAACAGTCAATATAACAGTATTACCTTCTGAAGGGGGTAACCCGGTAACAAAATCCACCGTAATGTGGGACCAGGGGCGAGAGGGCACAGGAAGAGGATGCAATAATCCTGGAGGTGGTGTGTGAGAGGATTTCCTGCAGGCACAGACAAATTCCCAAACATCCTTGCCAGATCAGGCCACCAGAACTTCTTGGAAATGAAGTTTCTGGTGTGATGGATTCCTGGATGGCATGAGAGCTTGAAGGAGTAACCCCACTGGAGGACTTGAGACCAGACTGGTGTTGGTACAAAAAGTCTATTACCGGGACAGTTGTCGGGAGCTGGCTCTGAGCGCAAGGCCTCTGTGACAACCTCCTCAATCTCCCAGTGAGCCGCCGCCATAATACAAGGTGGGGGAATGATGAGTTCTGGACTGGAGGCGGGACAGAGCATCAGGCTTGGCATTCTTGGAACCAGGACGGTAGGTGAGTGTAAAATTAAACCTTCCTAAGAACAGCCCAGCGTACCTGGCGTGAGTTGAGTCTACGTGCAGAGTGGTTATAAGATAGACTTTTGTGATCAGATAACAAATGGACTTTGAGCCCCCTCCAGCCAATGTCTCCATTCTTGGAGGGCCAAAACCACTGCCAATAGCTCCCGGTTTCCAATGTCATAGTTCCTTTCTGCATCCGAGAGACGTCTGGAAAAGAAAGCACACAAATGCAGCTTGTTAGTTTCCGGGGAGCGCAGGTAAAGAACCGCTCCTATGCCAAGATCAGACGCGTTCACTTCCCCAATGAATTGGCGTGTGGGGTCAGGATGGGCAAGGACCGGGGCTGTGGTGAACAAAAACTTGAGCTGGTTAAAGGCGCCTTGAGCCTCAGCATTCCAGGCAAACGGCAAAATGGTAGAGGTAAGCTGGGTGAGTGGAGAGGCTATTATTTTGCAGATATATGTGCATTTAATTGACTCTTTTGGACTAAGGGGCAGGGGCTCTAACCAAGTATATAATCACTGATAACTGAGAGAAAATGTGTACCACAAATTTATTGTCCAAATGATAAGGCATTGTTTACATCATCTGTCTCTCTCTCTATATGACTGAACAGATGTGTGAAGCAAGCTGCAGTTGCATATCACAGCAACAGTCACTGTCTTCTCCGAATGAGCTATCTGTGGAGACTGTTGATAGGCTACTTGGTTACTGTTCCACATGGACGGCCCCATTGTGGCTTCACCTCATCATTATTTGCGTAAGAGGAGTTCCACTGAACAGACAGGCCGGCCAACACAAGCGGAACCAGTCGTGCAGTTGGTGTCAATGGCTTGTCATTGGGAGAACACAGCATGACTAAAAAAGGCCCATCTATGATTGCCTCTCCATGCCTGATGAGGTCCGATGATGGCTCATCCCTGGCCTGGAGATTAAGACCTGATGAGGTGTCAGGAACCAAACAGCTTTAAATGAGAAATCGACAGACAAACGCTGCACATGAGGACATAACAGACACACTGGGACATAACAGACATGCTGGGACATAACAGAAACATTACAGTCACACTGGGACATAACAGACACACTGGGACATAACAGACACATAACATAAACACCGTGACATAACAAACACATTGGGACATAACAGACACACTGGGACATAACAGACACATAACAGAAACACTGTGACATAACAGACACACTGGGACATAACTAGGGATGGGTACCGAAACCCGGTATTAAACTGGCCCCGGGGCTAAATTATGAAAGACCGTAGTATCAGTAAGATCTGACGCTGTCGGTTCTGCTTTCGGTACTGGAGGGGAAAAAATTAACGTACTATGTATTTTTGCTTAATAATGTTATCGTGCACATTTTATCTTACCAAACATTTCTAATGTGCGATCATGTTAAGACGTTTGTCTGTGAGATCTGCGAGATCTCTCATGCGCGCCGCGGAGGCTGTCTGTCAGTCACACACACACAACAAGAGCGCGGCGCACGCACAACAGTACGAAAACTCCCGCTTAGTACAAAGAGTGACGATGGCGGAGAGAGCAAAACGTTCCAAAGTGTGGTTACACTTCTCTAGAGTTAATGCAGACAACGCTCGTTGTCATAAGTGCAACAAAATGTTTGCATGTAAACACAAGCAATCTGTCTAAGCACCTTTCAAAAGTGCATTATGTGCAGACAGAGAAATGCAAAGTTTTTGACTGCCTAGCTAGCTCGTCTCTGGTTGTTGCCCCATCTATGTCTGGTATATATGTTAAAATCATGTTGAATCAACGTCATTTAAAATAAATGTAAAATCTCCCTGGTTTGTTAACCTTATGTAAAAATTCTGTTGATTTCTTTTGGGAGAAATGAGAGAATGAAAACAACATTTGTACCACTGTATGTTCTTTAGCAAAAAAATATAGTTTATTTAATTTGTTTTACATTAATTTGTTTTTTGTATAATAGCTAATTTGTTCAAACAAAGCTGTTTCTTGCACTACAAATAATTGTTTTATTAATTTTACATAAAAAAAAATAAAGAAATGGTAATTCTGTTCTAAACTTGTTCTTAAAAAAAACACTCACACACAACACAAAGTACCGTTAAGAATACCGTTAAAGTACCGGACCAGTACTACTCTTATTGGTAAGAGTAGTAATACCATTAAAACCTTAACGATACCCATCCCTAGACATAACAGACACACTGGGACATAACAGACACATAACAGAAACACTGTGACATAACAGACACACTGGGACATAACAGACACACTGGGACTTAACCAGTGTTGGAAGTAACAGCGTTAGAGTATAACGGCGTTACTAACGACGTTAATTTTTCAGTAACGGAGTAATCTAATTAATTACTTTTCCCATCGTTGTAACGCCGTTATCGTTACTGAGAATGTAAAGTGTTGCGTTACTACAATTTGGTTGAATAAAGCGCGAGGTGTCATGCTTTGGCTACACATCAGCTGCTGCTGGAGAGAGCAGGGGGAGGGGGGGGGATGACGACACCGCTGCAAAAGCGAGGATTGGCTGACGCGGTCTCACTGCGCTCTGACTTCCACTAAACACAAAACAGCGAGCGTCAGCGACAATGGAGCCGGGGAAATTCAAAGGTGGCGTTCTCGAACTGGAAGTACCGGCACTACTTCTCGTTAATTGAAATTAAAGCCAAGAATGTTTCTGTAACATGCTATGTCCAGGAAAAAAGACTTTATCCACGTCTGCCTCAAGTAACTCAAATCTTATGAAGCACCTCACATCAACACATGCTAACACAACACTTGTTGCTGCTGCTAACCCCAAAGGGAGCTGCGTGAGTTCCAGTGAAGGAGACAGAGCCACTGTTAAAACAAGCAACGCTCGATTTTACGTGTCAGCAACAACCATTGGTTTAGTTGTTAGATGAGGAGTATTTTAGAATAGATTAATGTATTATTCATTTTCTTTGAGAATGAACAACATGTTAATTCCTAATGGCCTGTTACAGAGAGAGTTATATTTACATTTACATTTATTCATTTAGCTGACGCTTTTATCCAAAGCGACTTACATTGTTCTAATGTAATTACCAGTGTTACAGCCACTGGAGGCAAGGTGGGTTAAGTGTCTTGCCCAAGGACACAACGACAGTATGAACTGTGGGGAGAGTGGGAATCGGACCGCCTACCTTCCGGTTGAAGAACGACCGCTCTACCGCCCCGGAGTTGGATTGTGTTTTGTTTAGTGTGCAATAATTTACAGGTACAGAGATTTGCACTACTTAATGGCCAGGTCTCCCTTTGTTTCTTTTTACACAAGTTTGTGTGACTTAATTTTGCCAATGAATTTTATTTTCAATATTTATTTTTTATATGTTTTTATTCCTAACATATGGCAGACTGCAATCTATTAAGTTGAAATAAATACCAAATGTTCTAAAATACTATATATAGTGTTTTTATTCTTCGTTAATTTAAACATCTTGATATTTAAGCTGTTATAGAACGTAATACCCTTATAGAACATAAAAAATAACTTCAGTTACTTTGCTGAGTAACTGAGTTACTTTTACAATGTGGTAACTGAGTTACTTACTCAAATACTTTTTGGGAGAAGTCATTTGTAACTATAACTAATTACTTTTTTGAAGTAAGATGACCAACACTGGACATAACAAACACACTGTGACATAACAGACACATAACAGACACACTGGGAAATAACAGAAACACTGACATAACAAACACACTGTGACATAACAGACACATTACAGACACAGTGGGACATAACAGACACATTACAGACACAGTGGGACATAACAGACACACTGGGACATAACAGATACATTACAGACACAGTGGGACATAACAGAAACATAACAGACACACTGTGACATAACAGACACACTGGGACATAACAGAAACATAACAGACACACTGTGACATAACAGACACACTGGGACATAACAGACACACTGGGACATAACAGACCCAACGAGACATAACAGACACACTGGAACATAACAGACACATTACAGACACAGTGGGACATAACAGACACACTGGGACATAACAGACACATTACAGACACACCGGGACATAACAAACACACTGTGACATAACAGACACACTGGGACATAACAGACACATTACAGACACAGTGGGACATAACAGACACACTGGGACATAACAGAAACATAACAGACACACTGTGACATAACAGACACACTGGGACATAACAGACACACTGGTACATAACAGACACACTGAGACATAACAGACACACTGGGACATAACAGACCAAACGAGACATAACAGACACACTGGAACATAACAGACACACTGGGACATAACAGACACACTGGGACATAACAGACACACTGGAACATAACAGACACAATGGGACATAACAGACACACTGGGACAAAACAGACACGCTGGAACATAACAGACCCAACGAGACATAACAGACACACTGGAACATAACAGACACATTACAGACACAGTGGGACATAACAGACACACTGGGACATAACAGACACATTACAGACACAGTGGGACATAACAGACACACTGGGACATAACAGACACATTACAGACACACTGGGACATAACAAACACACTGTGACATAACAGACACACTGGGACATAACAGACACATTACAGACACAGTGGGACATAACAGAAACATAACAGACACACTGTGACATAACAGACACACTGGGACATAACAGAAACATAACAGACACACTGTGACATAACAGACACACTGGGACATAACAGAAACATAACAGACACACTGTGACATAACAGACACACTGGGACATAACAGACACACTGGGACATAACAGACACACTGGAACATAACAGACACATTACAGACACAGTGGGACATAACAGACACACTGGGACATAACAGACACATTACAGACACAGTGGGACATAACAGACACACTGGGACATAACAGACACATTACAGACACACTGGGACATAACAAACACACTGTGACATAACAGACACACTGGGACATAACAGACACATTACAGACACAGTGGGACATAACAGACACACTGGGACATAACAGAAACATAACAGACACACTGTGACATAACAGACACACTGGGACATAACAGACACACTGGGACATAACAGATACAATGGGACATAACAGACACACTGGGACATAACAGACACACTGGAACATAACAGACACATTGGGACAAAACAGACACGCTGGAACATAACAGACACAATCGGACATAACAGACACACTGGGGCATAAGAGACACACTGGAACATAAGAGACACACTGGGACATAACAGACACACTGGAACATAACAGACACAATGGGACATAACAGACACACTGGGGCATAAGAGACACACTGGAACATAACAGACACACTGGGACATAACAGACACACTGGAACATAACAGACACAATGGGACATAACAGACACACTGGGGCATAAGAGACACACTGGAACATAACAGACACACTGGGACATAACAGACACACTGGAACATAACAGACACACTGGGACATAACAGACACGCTGGGACATAACAGACACAATGGGACATAACAGACACACTGGAACAAAAGAGACACACTGGAACATAACAGACACACTGGGACATAACAGACACACTGGGACATAACAGACACAATGGGACATAACAGACACACTGGGACATAACAGACCGAACAAGACATAACAGACACACTGGAACATAACAGACACACTGGGACATAACAGACACGCTGGAACATAACAGACACACATAACAGACACACTGGGGCATAAGAGACACACTGGAACATAAGAGACACACTGGGACATAACAGACACACTGGAACATAACAGACACAATGGGACATAACAGACACACTGGGGCATAAGAGACACACTGGAACATAACAGACACACTGGGACATAACAGACACGCTGGAACATAACAGACACAATCGGACATAACAGACACACTGGAACATAAGAGACACACTGGAACATAACAGACACACTGGAACATAAGAGACACACTGGGACATAACAGACACACTGGAACATAAGAGACACACTGGGACATAACAGACACGCTGGGACATAACAGACACACTGGGACATAACAGACACACTGGAACATAACAGACACAATCGGACATAACAGACACACTGGAACATAAGAGACACACTGGAACATAACAGACACACTGGAACATAAGAGACACAATCGGACATAACAGACACACTGGAACATTAGAGACACACTGGGACATAACAGACACGCTGGGACATAAGAGACACACTGGAACATAAGAGACACACTGGAACATAACAGACACACTGGAACATAAGAGACACACTGGGACATAACAGACACGCTGGGACATAACAGACACAATGGGACATAACAGACACACTGGAACATAAGAGACACACTGGAACATAACAGACACACTGGGACATAACAGACACACTGGGACATAACAGACACACTGGGGCATAAGAGACACTCTGGAACATAAGAGACACACTGGGACATAACAGACACAATGGGACATAACAGACACAATGGAACATAACAGACACACTGGAACATAAGAGACACACTGGAACATAACAGACACACTGGGACATAACAGACACACTGGGACATAACAGACACACTGGGACATAACAGACACAATGGAACATAACAGACACACTGGGACATAACAGACACAATGGAACATAACAGACACACTGGAACATAAGAGACACACTGGGACATAACAGACACGCTGGGACATAACAGACACACTGGAACATAAGAGACACACTAGAACATAACAGACACAATGGGACATAACAGACACAATCGGACATAACAGACACACTGGAACATAAGAGACACACTGGGACATAACAGACACGCTGGGACATAACAGACACAATGGGACATAACAGACACACTGGAACATAAGAGACACACTGGAACATAACAGACACACTGGGACATAACAGACACACTGGGTCATAACAGACACACTGGAACATAAGAGACACACTGGAACATAACAGACACACTGGGACATAACAGACACACTGGGTCATAACAGACACACTGGAACATAACAGACACAATGGGACATAACAGACACACTGGGACATAACAGACACAATGGAACATAACAGACACACTGGGACATAACAGACACACTGGGACATAACAGACACAATGGAACATAACAGACACACTGGGGCATAACAGACACACTGGGACATAACAGACACACTGGGACATAACAGACACAATGGAACATAACAGACACACTGGGACATAACAGACACACTGGGACATAACAGACACACTGGGACATAACAGACACACTGGGACATAAGAGACACACTGGGAGATACATTACAAACTGGTACATAGCCACACTGGGGCGCTTGGTCATCTCCTCAAAGGCTGTACCATAATAGCTCCATTGTGAGTACACATTCCCTCAAAGATAGGACCTTGTTTCCAGACTAAAGACACTATATAATAGTTTACATACAAGGCCTTGAAATAGTTAAGAGGGCTTTCACACCTGCGCTGTTTGGTCCAAACCTCCAAACCAAAGTGTCATATGTGAAAACCAAACAGCTGCTCTTTGGTCTCATTCCGGGCCAAACTGAACCAAGGTCCAATCCAGTTGTATGAAAGCATGTTTGGCAATAATTATGACTTTCAGACCAAATCCAGGATGTCACAGAAAATTAAACACACAAAGAAGCAAATAGATGAAGGAAATGCTCAAAACAGATATCTGTTGAGTTTAAAAATATTTAACATTTACCACATTATACAAAGTGTACATGTGTATCACATGATCTTTGTCAGGAGATCAAAGGAGGTTTTGGGAAAACCAGTAGAAAACCAAAGAAAGCTATTCACATTCTTGTTTTTAGCTTCAGCAAGTGAAACGCCAGGTTAACTCAGGTTAATAAACAAGCTTTATTTAAACTTGTTGGTGGTGTTTTACCCCAGTCATGCAAACTCTACCAAGCAACTAGCGACATTTTGAACTAAAAACTGGGCAATAACAGTGAAATACAGGTGAAGGACTAACACTGTGCAAATCGACTTAAAGTATGTGACTGTAGATGACTCTATTGGGGTCCACTGCAATAAGAGCAATAACAATATTTCTAATCGAAATCCTGCATAGTGTATCTTTAAATAAAACAACCAGCATTTCCTGCACTGCGCCTTGTTAATTATAAAACTGCTGAAATAGACTGTAAGCATTGTTTCATCCTGCACAGCCATTATCACAGAAATATAGCACTCTTTCTGGCAGTAAAAGATTTCATCACATCTGCAGAGCTCGCAATCTGCATGACTTTGATCTCAATGTCTCTTTTTAATCAAGTTTCAAAAAAAAAAAAAAAAAAAGTTGTCTTTATTGTTGCAGGCCTTGGCCAGACGGCACTGGGAGACATATACTAAGTTTATCTTCAGAAAATAGCCGAGCTTTAATATTTTTGCTCTAAAATAGTCTTCTTTCCTTTTGCACTGGGCCCATTTGGCATTATTTGCTGCTGGGCATGACTTCTTAATAGAATCGGAATTCCAATTTGACTCTCCCGCTTAGCAGCCTTAATTTGAAGACAGCCTGTCCGCAGCCTTGGAAAGTGGAAAGCAGTAATTTGAGCAGACCCCTCTAGCATTATCACTGCTCCATAAAGCGTAATTCCTGCTACGTTTTTTCTTTGAAGGCTGCAAATGAAATACCACCATTTTTACATCTCTTCTGCACAAGTATTGTCTTATGATATTGGGCTGATGTCCGTGAAGTGGGTTCATCTGTCGACGTAGCTTCCTCCCGTGGAGTGGTCAAGGTGCGGGTCAGAAACAGGATGTCGAGGGCTGGGTTTGGTGGGGATCTGTGCACTTGCTCAAGGACACTTCAAAAAGGATGAATGCATTCTGTCACGGGGGCTTGAACCCACAGTCTCCGGTTGAAGGACAGTCTACCTGATCACACATGTCCAACTCTCTATAACCACCTTTTTTGATTCACGGTCATACTGCCAAAGTACTGCAGCCGTAGGAGCATTAATAATAAATTAGCTTTAAGGAACATGACACAAAGAGAATTCTAATTGAGGATATAATTACTGAAACATGAAAGGGGCCAAAGTGCCTCATCAGACGTTCAAGTGGCCAGTCACTTTTGGAGAACGTGAAGAGCAATCATTACCTTTTCTTGCCCTGGATTTAATTGTATATGTATAATTTATGTGAAGGGGGTCAGTAAGAGATCATACTTCAAACAGTTTTTTCAGAGTAACAAAAACAATGACCCCATAGATACAGCATTTATTTAGTATGAAAAACTGTGAAAATGACTTTCATTTACTAGAACCACTAATAAAAAAAGACAAAATACAGTAGTGGCCAAAAATGGTTAGAACACCTAAAAGATCTGAAAATATTTACCTTTTCGGGTCTCCAAAACATGATTTCATACTGTTCATGAAGCCTGCTCTGAGCACAACAAATATCAGATGAAGTGAGTCTAAGTGAGTTTTTATTCACTTTTAACTTTAATATTTAGTCTGTCCACCTTTTGCAGTAGTTACAGCAGCACATCTCTCTGGCATCAGGTATGCAGCATTTCTTGAGAACTTCAGAACTAACGTTATCCCAGGGCTTCTTCTGTGAAGGAACATAACGCAATTTCATTTGCGTTATGGGTACGGGCTCAACAAAAACAACTGTCAATTATTAGACACTTGTTGGTGTTCTAATAATTTTGGCCACCACTATCAGAAATTAATCAAAGGCATTAATGGCATAAACAGTGAAATAAAAATTGTTTATGTTACTGTTTAGTATTGTTTTATCAATACATTCCAGTGGTTCTTATATTTGTACGTTATCTTTTCTCAATGCTCAACAAGTCCCAGTCCATTCCTCTAGTCTACAGTTGGATACATACTGTAAGTGGTGAACAGTGGAGCCCAGTGTTTTCATTGTCGGCTGTAACATGAACTCACTGTGTCTAATGTGGAAGAAAAGGCTGTCCAGTCTGCTGGCACTAAGGCCCAGCTGGGGTATGGGGGCAGTGGCTGCCTAATGAGCCCCTCCTCCCCCAGAGAGCTCACCCCACTCCTCCCCAGGATGGCCGAATATAAGGCTCAGGAGCGGCTGTCATCAATGGGATACATTATTAATATATATATATATATATATATATATATATATATATATATATATATATATAGTTAAACATAAGTCAGAACAAGGTGGTTAATTTTTTTAGTTTTAAAATAACCATGTAAACCCAAAGAAAAGGGAAAATGTGTTCATTTGTTTTAGCCCAAGAACTGCACAGCACAACCCTGTTCAGCTTTGTACTTGTGATTGACAAATATGTAAGAGCTGTCCCCTTGGTATCGGCTCTATTAGGGCTAAATAAAATGAGCCCAGAAGCCTGGATTTTGGCCAATAATAGAACATGTAGGCTTTACAGTGACAATGGCGGTAGCAGGGGCTAAAATTTTAAAAGGACATGGCGGTAAATCTAGTTTGTTTGGTAGAAATTCAATATGATGCTAGCAGTGGAAGAAGTTTGTGATAATTTTATAAGAATAAGACCATTATAAGAAGAGACTAAATTGCAATCAACCAAGGGACTGCAGAAGATGGATTTCTACAGTATTTTCAGGCAGTGACTGGGACAGTGACCTGGGCCCGACAGGACGATTATGTGTGAACGTGGTGAGTGCTACTGATTTATTGTTTAGTGTTAATGTGTGCTTTTTATTTACATGGATATAGGTTGTATTTGCTGGTAGGCTACATGCTTTACAAACTTTGCTATGTTGTCAAGAATAGCACTTCTGTCCTGGTCGTGACTGTGACAGTTGTCTGCAGTAGTGTTTCTGACCAAAAATCATTAGCATCGTATTAGCATCTATGCTCGATGTCTCCGGTAGCTTGGCTCTCTTCTGCCCAGCGCCAGAGCACTTAAGTCCAGCTCAGCTCACGGAATGAGTGCGCTGATCACTTCATGCGCAGCCAACGGGGTTTTAAACAGCTTCATTTCTTCCTTCAGAGTAAACTTTAGAGTTTCAACCTGTTCACGCTCAGTGTGATCTGATTTGTCTTTCAGCTACAAATGCTAATAGAATTAAACTTAGTAAACGCCAGCGTTAATGTGAGCAGTTGTGGTGATAGATGCGTAATTTGTTTCTGGCCACAGTCCGTGGCTTCTCCAGAGATGCAGGGTGTATCGGGTCTGTTTGTAATTTTTTTCTTTTTTTATGAAGAATGAGATAAATCATTAGAGATCTCAAGACCTTTGAGTCCACGGGAGGTCGGCCTCACAACACTCCTTCGGACTGAGCCAGCCACCAGGCGTTCATATGCGAGCCCCAACCCCTGCTCCAGGGTGGGGCCCTAGTTGCGCCATACCGGGCGACCGTCCTTGATTTTATGCAAAATTTTTTTTTTTTTATCAAAGCAAACTTAATGCAGCACTCCTAATTTTCAGTCGTGTCTTAAGTTGTATGTACAAGGAGTTGTGTGTGACAATTTGTTTTAATTTAAATTGTATGAAATGTGATGCTACTGTTTTTGTGGTGTGCGCTACTAAAAATAATAATGCCCAGCGGTGGGCAATTATTTTTCCCCTAGGGCCTCATTAGAACATGAAACTCTTGTGGAGGGCCGGGCCAACACAGGGAACTCAATATAAACATGTTTCTTTTGCCTGTAGGAAAGGTATTTACCGTTTGGAGCATGTTGTAAAGTGAAATCAACTGATTGCTGCAAAATATTGAAGGAAAAGGCAAAATATATGCGTGTTTAATTATATTAGTAAATGCTTGGCGGGCCACATTGAACAGCCCAACGGGCCGCATGTGGCCCCCGGGCCTTAGTTTGCCCACTCCTGTATTAGCCTGTCCGCCCAATATCCCCACCAGCTGCCACTGATATGGATGAAGGGCTGCACACGCTCCAGCTCTAACATGTATGTTGCTTTTTCTGACACGGGTAGCTGTTGAAAACACTTCTATCCTGGTCAAATGGACACTTTCTCAGCAGTTAGCAGTACATCTCAGTAACATCAAAGTATTTATGAATGACTTTGCTTGTTTTTCTTTTAGTGGCTTTAAACCTGACCTCGAAGGATCTGTTACACAATAAAAGCAACACAGTGTCAGCTCTATAATGGCCACTAACACAGGATTGTCAGAGGTGAGTGCTGTCGCATGTTTAACAAACGCCTTTTGTCACTTTCAGAATTCATGGCTCCAGTACCTTCAGAAGGCCCCTGATAATGGCCCTTGCGCTGTGAGGCCAAAGCCTGGTTCAAACTCTGCAGAGGAACACTGCCTGGACAGTTGTAAATTCCAATAAAAGGTTTAAGCCAAAGTGAGCGCGAGTAAGGTATTCTGTTAAGGAGGAGCTCCAGTGGGCCGTTTCCTTTACACAGCTCCCCAGGAGCTAATGGTCAGTGCTGTCTGCGCTGGTTAACTGTTTACTGTACGATAAGACAAAAAGAAAATACAGAGGGCATCATGAGCAGAGATAATGAGCAACTATCAGGCTGCAGCCTCCTGCCTCAGCCAAAGCTCATTAGAGCTCAGTGATGGGCAGAAGAACTGAATGCACTCACTCAAGAGCCTCAGCACTCTTCCACACAGAAACCTGCCTTCATATTCAGAATAAGAGAGAAGGAATCAGCAGTGAAAATATTTGAACAATCTATTTAAACACCTTGTGGATTGTACTGGAGGCGAGCAGCCAGAGAGCAGTTGTTTAGAATGGGCAATGAAGAGATGGCAAAGACTCGCAGGCGGTTCACTGAGTTTTTTGTCATGAGCTGCCAAAATGGCTTTGATTTACTGAGGGACTTATTGATAATTAATTGTATCATCTGTTTTCTCCTCCACCCACGCCAAGAAAATCCAAAGCCCAACTCTTCATCAGAGGCCTGGGCGCGTTTCATACCATCAGAGCGGATTGGACTTGAGCTGTCTGTGCAGGCTTTAGCAGATGGCAACTAAAACTATACACCTTTCACTTTAACCCCCTGAGAACAAACTCTTTAGGAGGAGACTGACGAGGAGCAGGGGAACAATTAATAGTATCTTCATCAATGAATGTCTTTGCAAACTGGGAAGACTTTTAAATAAGATGGAGACATGCTTAAGCCTTGTGCTCAAGCATATGCATTTATATGCTCTTCTAATGATGCAGTCTCCAAGTTAGGAAGTTGTTGCATTAATTGGGAGATATAAAGTTTCTGTTCACAGACCGACTCAATAAGTAGCTACTTTGTGATATTATAATACATTTTGTAAGCATTTAACACTGCTTTCAGGTCAGATTGAACATTAGCTTTCTTTTCAATTAAAAGATAAGACTTTATTGATCCCACAGAGGGGAATTTGATTTGTTATAGCAACTCTAGAAACACGTAATGTGCAAAAAGTGAAAGGAAGGTGCGCATGCAATAAATAATATATATAATCTCAGAATATTTCAAAATACAATGAGGCAAATAATTAGGAAGCAAGGTGAGTTAAACTAAAACAAAAGCAATGTAACGACATTATTTACAGAACAATAAGAGGAAAATAGACATATTGCATAGTATTACATCACTGTTATAAAGTTAGACTGCAGTAGGTAGGAATAAAAGGTATAAAAAACAATAAAAGAACTACTTATGTTGATGATAATCTCAAGTCAAGTCCAAAAAACAGGAACCAATATTTACTTGTAGTAAATATTGATTTCAAGATCCAGCATATCAATTTACAGTTTACAGTTGTTCAGAATGTGGCAAAACTCTAAATCAAACCTTTGGAAAGGAAACATATTACTCTAGTTTAAATGGAGTTTGGCACATATGGGTTCAAAATTGATTTTAATATTTTTTGAAGACGTTGTTAATGATATATATATGAGTAAAATAGAATTTTTTTATGATTTTCATAGTCCAAGAACATAACTGTTTGTCACATTGTGTTTAAGCTTGTGTCATTCTGAAATAAAGTTGCAAGAACTGACCAAACCAAGAACTGACATTTTGCCTCACTGGCATTCTTCCTAATTTCTCTCTACATTTACATTTAAATTCAGCAGATTTTATCCAAAGCGACTTACATTCACCAGTGTTACATTTTAGTTGACACTTTCATTTAAAGCGACTTACATTGTTCTAATGTAATTACCAGTGTTACAGCCACTTGAGGCAAGGTGGGTTAAGTGTCTTGCCCAAGGACACAACGACAGTATGAACTGTGGGGAGAGTGGGAATCGAACCACCTACCTTCCGGTTGAAGGACGACTGCTCTACCACTGAGCCACTGCCGTCCCCTCTCTCTCTGGTTTTGGGCTTGGTCCAACATATAACTAGTTATTCCAGTTAACATATTAAACATTGTGTTCAACTAGCATTTTAATCTGCTGATCAAAGAACAAACTCAACAACATTCTCATGAAACACACCAGATGGTGTTGTCGACCTTAGAAGGTATTTTACTTTCTCAGTGCTCACTGTTTGCCCTCTGCTCATTTTGTTTTGTTGATGGACAATATTGTTTTAGTTCATTTTTTCCACCTTCGGAAAAGTCAAAAGTTGTGTACCAGAACGTGTTTGGTGGCTCTGAGGGTTGTATTAATATTTATTACAACCAAACTGCACTCACAGAGCAATCGTGTCTAAGTCTAACCCTGTTTGATCTGCACTGTTTATTTCCTATACTTTCTATGTATATCTTATAGTTTGTTTGTGTGTCTTTTTGGTGAGTGTTTTGAATGTATTTCTGTGATTGTCATGAAAAGCCCATTGTAATTGTTGCTACACAAATAAATTATTATTATTCCCTATCATGGAGTTGCGTGTGTCTGTCAGCTCCTCCTCACAAAGACATGTCTCCTGCTCATCTCCAGAGTGGGCCCTGTCTACAGCCGGCTACAGTGCCTGGCCATATACGGAACATACTTTTAGCTCAATAATTCATAATCTTGGGGGGATGCTGAATAATTGAAGTGAACTTGGAGGCCTTACAGCTCAGCACAGCTTTGCATGAAGCTGATGGATCAGTGAGATTCAGCGCACATTACAGGGGGAGAGGGAAATATAGTGCTAAGTTGTGTTTCTGTTTTCGCTGCATTCATTGATCAATTATTCAGCTGAGCCTTCTGACTGTGACCCACAGTTTGAAGAAGAGGCCTGCTTCTTCTCCTCCTCGGCACAAGACAACTCGGTCGCTTCTCTTATTGTGCTCTTTTTTTAATGCTCCTGCCATCGCACTGCGCATTCAGAAAAGCTTTCTCTTATGTAGCTTTGGCCACTGCTTCAAATATTAAATTAACTGTCTTTTATCTGGTTAAATACATGTAGAGGCAACTCGTGATATGGTGGCCACTGCAGGCAGTTCTTGATCTCCTTAAGAGAGGTGTAAAAAGAGGGGTGTTTCTGCTGCAGAGTTAGGGGTCCCCTAACTCTGCAGCATGCCTGGATGTTTTAATCAAAGACATTTTTTCACAGCAGAAGAAGCCTTACAGCCAACATCTCTGGGAGTGTCTAATTAACACAAAAGAACAACAGCCTTTAGAACAGTGACCGCCAACACTGCAGCACACTGAACAGTCCATTTTAACATCTTCTTTTGTAATAGGTCTTTTTCTTTTAACCCTTTAGTGAATGAGGACCTGGATGATGGAAAATATCCACTGACAGTCTTCTTCAGTGCAAAACAATGTAGGTGATTGGATTGCAACATTTGTCCTCTCCAGGGTAAAATTCCATTTTGACTAATGTAGTTATTTAAATGTGTAGCAATTTTCATTTGTTTCACCCTGGAACTGACAGTTTCCAAACACTGCCAACAGAACCTTTAATAAGACATAACACAAAGCTGTTCTTGTTGCCGACACATATTTTCTTGAAGACCTAAATCAATCATGAGCTTTAAAACAGAACTGGCAGCTCAGGCTTTTTCTCTGTTAAATATTGCAGTGTATTTCAGTTACACATGTCTGAAGTGTACAGTAAAGGCTGAGCTGCGGATAAATCCAAAGATTGTTTATTATGCAGAGGCAGCCCTCTGGGATTATGTCTGCATTGTTCAAAGCTCAACTAAAGTAAGTGTACTATTGAGGCCAACAGACATCCACACTGAATCAGAATAGCCTGATATACAACCGTTTAGAGGTCAAGCTGAGCTTTGTCTGCTATGATTTATGATCCACTTGCTCACCTACAGCTGAAGGGGAGAATACATGTCATATAACATTGCTTTGTTAGAAAAACACAGTTTGATACCGTTGTGATAGATGGATTTGAAGTTAGCCGGGCTTTGTGACATGAGCTGAGCGTACTTTAGACAGAGGTGTTTAATCTTCATCCTGACTGGTAGGCTCCACACGTCCCCTGAGCGACTTGTTTTCCTGTATTGATTAAAATCTGGCCTCTCCACCTTCCTGGTGTAAGAACTCCTTCAAAAAAGTCTCAGTGGGATTATTCACTGAGGAAAAACTTTGTCCTGCTGGTTGCTCTGGCTTGTTTAAACAGACAGTTTTATGGGGTCCATATTTTGGTTCTGAGCAGACAGTTTGTAACGAGGCCCTCTGTGATTTATATATTTTCATACTGTTCATTCATTATAATGCAACATCTCAAAGCTTAATCTAAACAGAAAAGACCAGAAGCCAAAGGTGACCTCTGAGCAGCATGGACATCTTCTCTGTTATTCCAGCTTGACCCCTGAAGATGCACTGTGCACACTGCAAATGAAGCAGGGATTAGTTTGGAAATGAGCCCTGCCCTATCTTTAAACATGCACTGGATAAGGACCCAGTAACTTTCCTCTTATCTTTTCCCATTGTTACCAAAGCTAAAGAAATAATTTAAAGACGCACACATTCACAGGTCCGTGTCTGTGGGTATGTTCTACAAAGGTATGATGGCAACAACCACTTAATTTGTGATTAGGGCTTTATTCAAAGGCGTGTTTATTCTCCCAGGAAATAATTAGATCCAGAATTTGAATGCGACTCATTCCCCTAGTGAGGTGATTTAATGCTGGTCTCTAGGTGATATAAAACTGAAGAGCATGACCACAGATACACTGAATACATTAGCACTGTTTTCACTCGCAAACACAGGGAAGGTTATTCTGTCATGCAAATTACCCAGCGCTCCTCCATTCCTCTTGCGTCTCATCCACAGACATCAAATTATTTTAGGTTTAGTACCAGGTGACTTACCTGTGCTGTTAATATGTTACCGGTGGAAAAAGAATGCAATTGTTGTGGCAAGTAAAACTATTTTTAAAAAACAATCTGTCATTTCCTTCTCAGTGAGGTTTAATGCACCACAGTCAGGAGAGGAACAGAGTAACTAACAATGAAAAAAAACTCTGAGGTCTTCTAACTGCAGACCTTAAGCTGAGTATATATATATATATATATATATATATATATATATATATTTATATATATACACACATATAGTCACATATATAAAATTAGGGAAAAGTAAGCACCAGATTTTCTTGATCTATTGCACAGGGTGACAAGAGTAAAAGCACTTAGCATTATAATTTTAGAGCATCTTCAAAGATTGGCACACAGTGTTAAGAGGCTGGACATAGTTCTTAAAGGTTGAACCTACATACATGGCACGTTTATGAGAAAGCTTACACACTTATGGTTTGTACCGGACAGGTTACACTTTTACAAGGAGTTGGATAATATGACTTATTGAGGACTAGTGACACTTGTGCTAGACCTTTTTATTACCCCTATCACTCTCTCATGAGTAGGACTATAGTTTAGGTAAAGGGATTTTGACCATGACATGTTCCATACATGTTGAATAAATCTTTTTTTTATTTAATTAATATTTTTTCAGTTTCCAGTCAGTATTTCCCTTCAAAACCAAGCCCTATCCTGTAACAGCTGCTTGTGTTAGAAGATGATGTGTGTGCTGTGAAGCTGATGTTTCCAGACAGTTTTGAGCTAGTCTGCGGTGCACCATCTGTAGATGCCAAGAGGACAACTGTTGCTCATTAAATTACCCAGTTCCATCATCCTGATGCATCAGAGGAGAACTAGGAATCTCTGTGACCTTTCTCTACCCCACAACCAAGCCCTTCCTTCACTAATATAGATGCAAACTCAAGTAGGTCAAACACCAGGTATAAATCTTCTCTGGCAAGTGGCTGCGGCGTTGCCAGGTACGCGCTGCAGGCTGCCGTGACGGGCTGTGAGTGGGGGTGCGACTGGAGCGGGACGTGGGCACACTGTTGCTGTAGCCATCAGGCCGGGAGCAGCTTGCCTCTGGCCGAAGGGTTTGCCTCCTACACAGGCACCAGTTGGCTGCTACAATGTCTTTCTCAAAGAAGAGATTTGTTCAAGTATCAAGCTGACGGTGCATTTATTGGATTAGAGGACAGCTGTAATGGTTCCAGAAAGGATACAGTCTAAAGTTTGAGTAAGACCGCACTGGGCAAACATTCACTAAAACCTTTGAACGTGGGTGGTCAAGGTTAGGACTTTTTATAGATAACCGGCATATAGTCATAAAATGTTCTCCAACCACAGTACAGTTCAATTTAAGACTACAGTAACCTACCTGACCTTTAAAGTTATAATGCAGATGGTGATGCTATAGTGAACAATGATCGTCCATAAAATCATTGTTATGGGCAGAGTTGCACCGGAGACTTGCAATGCTCTGAGGAAATGAATAGAGAGTTGAAATAAAACTAGTTGATGTTTAAATCTAGAGAAAATCAAAGAATAAAGAACTAACAGGATACAACCTTGACACTTGTTTCAAAAAACACATTAACTGCTACTTTTTCTATTGTGCCATAGCATCCCATATTAGTCAGACCATGAAAGAGATTGCCTGTTTGCCATATCATTTGACATTGACACAAGTGTATGATATCTATGAAGTCTAGTATTATCATTAGAAGTGTATAGTAATCTTCAAAAAGGTAAAATAACAGGGTTCAAAGGACACTTCTTGTTTAAAAGCAATTCAAACCACTCTTTTTCAACACTTTTTGGTTACCGGTCTGATCCATAACAGTGCCGTTCTTCTCCTTCTGCCACAGTCCTACATTTCCCAACCTCTGACAAAACTCACACCTGTGGCAAATTCATTCCCTCGTCTCGTCTCATCTTGCACTTACATAAGGCCACAACAGAGCTCTCAGTGCTGTATGGTAATGTTAGTTGGAAATGCAGGGAGCTGTCTTCACTGCCAGTCTTCTATACCAGCTTTCCACACGCATTAAAGAAAGCTGTCTTCTTTGTAAGATGTGGAATTTTCTGTACAATATTACAAGCACATACCATCTACTGCTGCTTATAGCTACAATACAGAACAAGTGAAAGTCTACCTAAATGGGAGAAAAAAACAAATAAACGTATATAAATTGTTGTAATATGCCCCAGCTAATAGTACGGCATTAAAATATCAGTCCTCATTAATGCTTTTGTTTGTTGCAATTATTTAGTTGTACTATTCCCCAACAACGACAAAGCTAGCTAGAAGCTAGCATTAGCAACAGCTGTTTCTAGTTTTAAACTATTTCCTCAACATAAAAAGCAGGACTTATTCACTTTTTGATTAATTAACAATGCATCCAAATTTCAAAAAGTCTTTAAATACATTTTATCTCAAATAAATGGCACGACTTTTGTACGCCACCCCACTGTAGAAACATATGTAAAAAAAATAATAACTTTTCACAGAAAGTGTGCTACTGAGCATATGATAATCTTTTTAATCTTGGGCTTTATGAAGTACATATGGTTAGTGGCAGTGGCACTGGTCAGTTAACTCTCAGTTTTGAGAAGCAATGACTCAGGACCTAAACTGAAATTAGGTTGTGTCTGATTAAAAATATGTTCATTTAATTCTTTAATTTTGATTTTTCTTCAAACTCCATTCATGGCAGTAGCTTGATCTCTATACTGACACTTTGGTAATTTCTCTATAAAAGTGTGGAATAATAGCAGAGTAGTGCCACCAACTGACCACACCATCCATTTACATTTAGTCATTTAGCACACTTTAATCCAAAGCGACTTACATTAAGGTTCCATTCACCAGTGTTACAGCTGGAACACCACTGGAGGCAAGGGGGGTCAAGTGTCTTGCCCAAGGAGACGAAGACAGTATGAACTGTGGGGAGAGTGGGAAATCGAAAACCACCTACCTTCCGGTTGAAGGACGACCGTTGAGCCACTGCATACATACAGTATGATATCAGCTGTATTAATGAATATTCTAAGGAATACTACTGGAAGGTGTCATTAGATTCATTACTTCCTTCCTACAACTCTTTGGGAAGGACAAACTGAGAAGTTTATGTTTCACTTTTAGCACACATTCTTGCTAAAGATTTAGGACAATTGTGAACTAAATAAATTTTCTTTCTAAGGCATTTAATTTGAACTTATCTCCAGAGCTATAGCCATAGTGTTTGTCCCTAGACAACATGTCCCCCCAGGGCTACCATAGGTGCTCACAAGCTGTAGAAATTTGCGGTTGTACAAATGGAATTGCAAACTGCAATCTTGCCACAAAATGGCTTCAAAAAGTACACACCACACCTTTCATTTAAAGAAATGACCTCTTTTTCATGTATTTGAGAAAGAAATGTTGCTGTAAGGTCTTAGTTTGGGGACGCTTCCATAGGTCCACACTAATGTCAACACGGAAGTAATGGCTACCCATAAAGCAGAAAAACTGCCTGTTCCAGTGCTTGCTGCATCTGTTTACTCAGAGAAACAGAGCAAAACAAAAAACATAAAGAGAGAAAATGGGAGCAAAGAGAAAGGCAGATAAATATTGTCAATGGATTCACAAGAAGGAGACGGAGGTCGGACACTAGGTTATTGTGTTTTCTGAGAGAAAAGTTGCTGTTGACTTTGGTCTTAAGTTTAGCCAGATTTTCTTCTTTCATCACAAAAGAAATTATCAGTCAAATCTGTGAGCAGCCCATTAACCTGGTGTAAGCTCAAGATGTACGGGACTGATAAACCCTCAGCCAGCCTTCTAAGTAGCTTCGAAATGGAACAGAGCCGCAAATAAAACATGTCTAGAGGAGTGAGTTTCAGAGGTTGAGGAGAGTTAGCAGAGGTTGCCATGCTTAGCCGGAATAAAAAATGGCTGCCTGCATTGAGTTTGTGGACCTGCAGCTGGAGGCGGCGGTGATAAATCCACCTGTATCAGACAGGCCCAGGCCACTGGCAGATAAATGGACTGGCCCGTGCCCTGACTGGGAGACGCACCCCTGTGGGCTTCCCTACTGCCGCTGAGACTTATATTTCTGCTCTGTCCCTCGTAGGTTGGAGCAGTGCTGCAGGATATGAGCGAGCTAAATGAAACACTAATGCACCAAGTTTCCCATCAGAAATTTCCATAATTCATTTCCACACATTTCCTTGAGAGCACACTGTGGGATTTGAGGAGGAGCAGGGAATCCAAATGCAGCAGCTGTGAAAAGGAGAGTCTGATCAACAGCTCAGTGGTCGCGGCCTGCTCTGTTCACGGCCACCTGACCTTACAGGTGCACTTCCAGCTTTAAAATATTTATTTTTCACTTTCCTCCTGAACCTTCTTCAGCTATGTATTTACACAGTTGGGAGAAGGATAATATTTTATGTTGCACAATTTAAAAAATATATTTTCTCAGCCATTTCATTTCCATCAATAAATAATTCAGATCTGGCTCTTTCACTTAGAGCCTGAATCTCAGTGAAATGATCTACCGGGCTTAAACCTGCTCAGTACTTCTCTTTGTTGTGGTTAAATGTCTCCCCCAAGTTTAGTTACCGTTTCTTTCCCCAAACAATCATCCTTATGGTGCAATGAAGATATTACTTTTGATGTTGCTTTCTCAAATCAAAGGCCGTTTGTATCTGTTGGTTTATTGTGCTAAAGGCTCAGATATTGCACTTTGCTCAAAGAGCTCAGAAAAGTCGTTTCCTAACAGTCCATTTTTATGCTGCAGATACTTTGTAGCTTTGTAGATTTTTCATGAATTATTACCATTTCATCCAGCAGGTCAGGAATCATTTGAAGTTGTAATAGTGCCTTACCATTTGTATAACTTACAATTGTATAACATATTTATAAGATGGAGCAAACTGAGAGTAATGGAGCAGTAATGAGGCTTTGTTGGATAGAGAACAAATGGTATGTACCGACAGTGTTTAGAACACAGAAATAGTCTGAACACCAGGTGCTGTAGAACAATATTCCCTGCAGTGTGATGAATTGGTTGACTAAAGAGGGTATTCATCCAAAAGCACCATCGTCTGCAATATGTGATTGCTAAAGCTGACAAAGAGGAGGAGAAATGGCATGTTGTTACAACTTACAATACATCAGTCCTTTGTCGAAGATTATAACCCACATCTATCTCAAACGTGTCACAGGCAGGCAATACGTTTACTCTGAGGGCTCTTCTGTTCTGTATTGGGAAAAAACAATAAGATAGTTATTATTGTTTTAGTTTAGCATTGGCCAGATAGAAGGCTTCCTAGTAGGTGTCTGTGTCTTATTGTCTGGAAAACAATCTTAATAGTACTTTTACCAGGCAGGTAAAGACCAGGACAAGAGAGCAGCGATCCTCCAGGGGAGCTTTTGCTCGAGGTGCGACACAGGTGGAAGGAGGCTAGAGCAGGGTCACAGTAAAGATTTATACTATGTACAAAGTCCAGAACAGAAGAAAAATGGTTGCTCATGTAGCATCTCAGTGAAGCGAGTAAAACAGCTGTTCACGGAGTGAGGAAGTGGTCAGGTAAGACAGGCCTGGAAATAATAATCACAGGCCCATCTGCTGACCTGGGACTGCATGGCCCCAGGCTCCCAGCTCCGGCCCTCCGCATGGAGCGCAGCACAGCCCTCGCCCCGGGACAGCGCTGGGCTGCTGACACTGCCACATGGTCTCATTCTGTGACCAGTACCGATCCTGAGCCTGTGCACTGCGCCGCTCTGCTCCATGATGTGCTTACGGTGAGGTGCCACACTGCAGCTGCCATCTATAACCAACTGACGGCAAGTGTAACATACTCCACATAGGATCCTATTTATACATGCACCTCAGGGAGCACACTTAAGTGTACAGCACAAAAACTCCCCAAAAACCTTTGTTATCGTTCTTGATAAATTGTTGTTTCACTTGAAGTTCTGTTTTATAGGGATGAGTTCATTAACCACTAGAAGAAAGTTTCTAAGCAAAATGACCAACAACAGAGGATAAGGGGCCAGTCTGGCTCCAACTGCCACCTTGCTTAATTCCCATCATTAATTTTGTGACTAATGGTGGTGTAGGATGGCATTTTAATGTAACGTGGGATTAAAACACATTTATCATATTAGAGAGCATATCAGTGATTTCCTGGCCATGCATCCTTGATGGTTTTTCCAGGAACAAATCAATACTGTGCTGTAATTGAGCGATGAGGAGGTTGAGAAGTGTGAACAGCCTAATCATAATTAAAGAGCAGCTGCTCAACATAAGGCTGAATCAAGACTCGGAAAGATAAACGCAGTCAGGCAAAGACACCACACAAGTCTTTTACTTTTTCTTTGTTGCATGAAATGCAATGTAGCATTCACAAATTATCACATTAAAAATAATTAGTCACTTCATAGTTTAAAATGTCAGACAGATTAACTTCAAAAGCACATAATCTCACTTAAAGCCAAATGCACAAAAAGAAGGCTCCACTTATCGACTCTCCGCTGCCTTCTGCCTCTCACACAAAAGCACACAGGCGCTCTTTGCTCCGTGACACGCCGTCAAAGCAGGCTGCACAAAAGCACCTTTAATGTACTGGAAGAAAAGTGGTAAACACATTTGCATCACTTGCTCACATTATGTGCTGACACTCTGAAATGATTTGTTTTATGCACACTTGGCCTTGAAGTTTGCAAGCAGGTTGTCAGTGATGATAGAATTGAGGTAAATGGTGTAGATGGAGAAAACAACAACTTTGCTGAGGTCCCCACTTTGAGTCGGAAGACGCACTGTTTAACGCAAAAGGCAGTCTTAATTGTATCGATTCAGCCATAGAAATGTGAAATTCTCTCCCAAAGTCTGCGAGTCAGCACTGTGACTGTCTTCTAATGCAGCCAAAAGGAGCTAGTTTATTTTGTAAAGCTCTTCAAGCCAATTTGACAGCACACAATCACGGCACGGTTTAGTTTTGCATGATCCAACACAATGCCTCAAAGTTCTTCGACAGAAAAAAAGTGCAGATTGTTCAAAGCTCTGTTTAAATATCATCAGCACTGCAAAATGCAAACTGGAAGATAAATGTGAAATTTTTGCACTTGCAACTTTGATGTAATTTGTCAAGAAATAGCAAAGTTTTTGGTATTTATTAGCTGAAAACACTATTTTGTTACAGAACAAATGAAGAGCTACCACAAAACAAACCTTGGTAAAAAAGGAATAAAACATACACACCTGGACATATGCCTGTTATTAGCAGCACACAACAAATCACATGCGCAGCACAGCAAACAAGAGCTTTTGCTAATTATTATTAAAAAGTCCCGTTGTGATCTGCAGCCTCTGTATGTCTCTGGAACTAGAAGGCAAACACCATAAAGACTTCTTTCTTGTAGATCTAGTTATATCCCCTGGGGAACAACTCCAGCCACAGTCCCAGTCTGTGCCACTCCCAAGCCTGGGTAAATGGAGAGGGTTGCTTCAGTGTAAAAACATTGGTAAGCTACTCATGTGAACTACTTCACTGCCCCCGAATCGAGATAAGGTTAAAAGGTTAAGGTTAAAAAAGTAAAAGGATAAAAATCACATAGGTGTCAGATTATAAACCTGTAAACTCTATGGTCTAAATACAAATTTGATAAATGAACACCTGTGGCCATGCAGCTCTGGTGTTAAACAACTTTAGCATGAAAACAAGCCATCAACAAACACTCAAAATGATACAGGGAGGTTTTAGACTTTATTATGTATTTTTATAAAGAACAGATAAAATTCATGAATGTCATAACTGATGTGGGTACTTCGACTGTACGTGTCTCAGGCTCTGTTGTGTTTGTTTCCACATGCAGCCCTGTGGTTGTACGAGGCAGCGCCGCAGTGACATTCAACAGGCCGGCTCGGACCGCAATGGTCATTTCCAGGTAGAAATGGGTGCACCATTAAGAATGGGCGCTGTGGCTGTCAGGAGACATTACGGCACTGCACACAGACCACAAGCCCATGAAGATGATCACATTTGATACACAGATGACATTCTATCCCTGCTGTGACAACACCGGCTCATTCCTCTGCACTGACATCCACTGCTGTGTGGGTGTTATTCAACTCAGATCTATCATTTTAATGGAGAAGTAGTCAGACCTGAGGATTATTTGAGGGATAAATATATCATCTTGTGTTGCTTTGGTATCGAGCGAATGTCATTATGCCCTGCCTAACTCCTTCAAGATGAATGCTTGTAGATATCAGAAGTGCACATACAAACGAGAGGCCTGTACTGTAGGACATTAGAGGAACCACATGTGCAGGCTGCAAGGCATTTGCATCAGCTCGCATAAAAGTGGCTGTTTAACATAAAGCAGAGGGATCATAAAGAGGCTAATTATGTTCTCCTCAGTGAGTTCAAAGCAATAGAGCCATCAATTATAATCCTCTGGACTGCAGTTGTTTAGTTCAGAGTGCAACAAATTGAATTGTCCAGCATGATTTTAGCTTTTTGTAAATGTGTTCCGCGCAGCACATCTGATGAAACTCTAATGTGCTCATAACCACGGCACAAAGGCACAATGGAGTACTCCAACATATTGCTTTAAACCACAGCCACAGAAAGCACTACTAATTGCATGTGGGATTTGGTTATCCAATCCCAGAGTGCATTGCAGCGGGGCAAGGAGCGGGGGGTGAATTAGAGGCTGGTGGGGTGAAGCTTCTGCTTGCTGAAAGCTGACAGAGCTTTGTACTGAATGATTGTTCTCCAGACAGCTGACGGAGGTAGCAGCACACAGAGCGGAGTGAAAGCCCACAAGGATACGAGGCTGCATCATCAAAGTCCAGCAAGTCTTCATGTGTCAGGGAGAGATTAAGCCCTTCCAGAGAGGGCAACGCCTCTGATCACTCCATTCAATCGATGGGATTTGAATAATGGAATAAAAGATCAGGCTTTGTGTATGTGGAGATGTGAAGCGCTGCATGTGTAGGATTAAGGCATGTTGATGCTGTACCAGTGACAGACGCTATCAATCACAAGTTCCCCACATAGTTAGCTAAAGTTGATATTAGCCCTAAATAGGACACATCTGTTTGTTGCTGCAGACTCTCTGACTTTAATTAATTCTCAAGTCATTTTATTTTTAGGCATGGGTTTTATTTGTTGCTGCTCCTGTACATGTGCACAAAAATGTAAATTGGATCCTTCCTTTCCTCTCAGTGAGGGCTCACATCCACTGTGATACCGCAAATGAAGCACACTTGCACACATCCATGAACACTCAGCACACACAAACACACAAACACACAAACACAAACAATATCAAAGTCAGTGTGCAAACAAACTCCGGTCTGGTGGTCTGCTCCAGCCTCATTTCCCTGAGCGCTCTATCTCCAGCCAGTGTCTCCTCCACAGCCTCTTTCACATAATAGTTTCCTTTTTCCTCTTTTCAAAAGAGAATCAGTCTATTCCCCAGAAACTGAGTTCAAGGGCACGGCTGCTTAACTGACTCTCTCCAAGACCTTGGCTTCAGATCCTGGAAGTGGCCTCACAGGTTTTCTGTCTGTGATTTGAGTGTGAACATTGCAGCGCCCGCTCTCACACATCAGTTTGGGCTTTGGGAACCTTGACCGTCCTTGCCTCTCTGACCTATGACCTCTGAGCTTAACCACTACCTGCTCTCACTTTCATCTTGTTGCATCAGAAAACATTCTAACTTTTAAACCGTGACTCAATTTAGCTTTAATTTACCGTGTTTTTTCCTTTGTATATTTAAAATCATTCAAGATCATTTCAAGAATCTTTACCTTGACTTTTTTTTTAAATTAGAAAAGTGTTCAAAGGCCTGGTCAGATGGCCCGTGCTTGAGGGCACTATGTCACAGTCCGTGGGCACCAAAGGCAGCCGAACCATGCCTATCGAGGACCAGGTGCCATAGCAGCTCTACCATTTGGCGACCGTTCACTATTGTGCTGCTTGTTGATACACAACATTATTTGCGAGTGGTTTCAAGCTGCATTTTAAAGCAGAACTAAGTAAGATTTGCGCAGCTTCTCCTACAGCTTCCTTCAGTGAATCGTCGTAAATACTCCTAACACGCTCTGGACAACAACGCTCACCAGCCGCACTAGTTTTGCAAAAACAAACAGCAAATACAGAAGAAGAAAGGAAAACCTCGATGGAGGTGGGTAATATTAGAAATTGTCTTATAAAGTCATAATATATCCATTGTTTGATTTTTTTTATTCACTGTCAACCAAAACATTATATGTAAACAAATCCCTTCTGAAATATTATTTTCTCTCACTTCTAATTTATTAAACGTTTTATTTAACAGTCATAACAATTAAGTAGCCTTGGCCTTGTAAAATCTTGCATTGGGTCTAAAAGTGAAGCCAGTCGCTGACGTTATGTAAACAATGTTCAGGGCATTTAGTGTAATATTATAACTTTTGAACCGTTTGAACTGCTGTTGTCTCACATAAAGGCCGTAAATGAAACAAACACTCCTCACCGCGTAGTAACATAGCTACTGTATATCTCAAGGTAAAAATGTTACTTAGGTCTGTTTTAATTATTGCGGCAACACAGCTAAGGTGAGTGCACTCAACAGAGTCATAACTGTTCTGTGGATTTGCATGGCCTTCTTCAATGACTGAGAGAGACTGTGTGCACTGCTGTAACATCATTATACTGGCTTTTCATTATTGTACAGCTTTTTGTCTGGGATATTCTTTGCGATCAAGCCAGTCTCTTTTAATGATGTTTTTGAGCTTATTATTCGCAGAGAAGAATGGATTTGATTGGTATTTTTTACATCCAGCTTTCTTTTATTTTTAAACAAGGCCGATGTTTTCATGAGTCTACTGCAACAAAAGACTTCCTTCTCTGTTTGTGCCCAATTGTAGTCTGACTCCCGTCGTACTGCGGACTAATGAACCTTGGCTGTTTGTTTCTTTATAACGAGTGACTGATCTACTCTGTGTCATAACTAATAAGTCTTTTGTTACAAGTGATTGAAAGTTAACATCCAGGAAACAGTGAACATTCCCAAAGAGCAGAAGAAAATCACTTTTATTGAGAAGATTCTTTTGATATGTTGCATTTGTAATTGTGAAATGAAGTCTGGTCAGTGTTCTCTGTTTCCTAATCCCATAAGCCAAGTTGGCCAAAAGAGACGGCCATTCTCCATGAGCCTGGGTTCATTTCAGGTTTTCTTCTACAGTGAGGCGATTAATTATTGGGATGGATTTTGTTTCTTGTAATTCACAAGGGAAAGAAAAGTGTTGTAATTACAGTATGTGATTCAGGAGATCGGTTTGGGCAGCAGTGAGGCTAACGCTAACAGATAGCTGCTAACAGCTGTGGAAATGCCAAAAAGCCTCAAGGGTCCATTCTATGTTGAAGCCTTAAAAATGCGCTGCTGACACTGCTTCCTTTCTCAGAGCTCAACGTACTTCCGGGTTGCGGAACGTGCATGTCGTTAACCTCCATTTAGTAACGTTGTATTGTGGTTTTATTATGTATTGTTTGATGAGTTGTGATTTGTGTTTTACTTCAGTGCTGTGGAGGGGCTGTTTGCCTTAAAAAAGCCCAGACGATGTCTTGTGATAAACCTTGCCTCTTGCCCTTGGCTAAGCCAGGTAGGCCTCGCTGCATCGGTTTTTCAACATATTAATGTTTTAGCTGCTAATTTGTGCGTTATTTTCACTGAACTATTCAACTTAAATAGTCGGCTGACGTCAAGTCTCTCGGCTCTGGCGCCCTCGGTTTTGCTAACCAGCACCGCTGTTTATCTGGGAGTCATCGTGTTTGTACCTTTGCTACATCGAGTTGGCAATGTTGTGTTATTCCCTTTTGCAAACCATCTGAACTATTGCTAGTAAATACCATCTTTATTAGCGGTGTGTTTGGCCGGACCAGGCCCCGTGGATCTGGAAGTGCTGCTGCCTTTGCCCTTTTCTTGGTGCTGGGGTTGTCTTTTAACCTACCGGATGTGCCTTGTTGTATTTTTAGGGGTGTCCAATGTCATGTGAGTGTGTGTGTGTGTGATGGGTTTTTGAATTGTTTGAAATAAAATAGCATGTATAACATGTTTAAATGAAATTAATATTTTGGAAATGAATGGAACCTTGCTGCCTGTCGTCAACTGACAAACTTGTGTGCCTGTGTTGTGTATTGTGTGTATTCTCCAGGTGAACTTCCTGGGGTAACGCTGAGGTGTTTTAGAGTGGGATATCGCAGTAAAGAATCTTGTCATTTATTTCCAACATGTTTTGATGCTTAACCATTACATCCTCCTCAATCTTTTGTAGAGACTCATTACTGGAGGTATTTGAATGTTCTGAAGCCTCTCCAGTTAGTGAGGAGACATAAAGAAGATAGTGCTCCTATAGGTCCAGGTCAGCTTCCTACAGCAGCCTCTCGGATAGGAGCAGCAGACCGATTACTTACAGACCGCTGAAGCGAGAGGTCAGCACACACCTGAACCTGGTGCGGAGGGGCAGGCAACGCTCAGGACAGCCAACCTCCTTTAACCTCCTCTCTGCTCCGGGCCCCTGGGAATACCGCCAATGAGCTCAGGGACCACTCACAGCCTCCGTGTTAGCAGTGCACACCCCCTCAGCACCTCGGCCACGTACACACTGTACAAAACAGTCACACAGTGTCCATGTAAACAACACTCCAGCAGTACACAGAAACCATCTAATGCCTCATGCAAACACAATCTGTCACACCACCACAGCATGTCTCTTCCTCACTGTCTGCCTGCTTCATCAGGAGGCTCCGATATCACCTTTAAACTGGTAAATATCTCCATCTTGTGGACAACATTGAACTAATCCTTAAAGTATAAAATTAAACTGTACTTACTGGATCTTTACACTCTAACCATTCGGGGTCAGAGCATTGATTTTTCAAATGCATCTTGACAAATCCCTTTGAGCTAAACTTAAAAGTAAAGAAGTTTAGAAAGTATTTAAGCTGTAATGTGAGTAAATGATCTGTTGTAAACGAGGCCTGTGTGAACTCATTTGTCCGTCGACTCCCAGGGTCAGAGAGGCGACAGGGTGACTTTATCTTGAATGTCACTTTGTTTTTGGTCGGTTAGACAGTAGCCTCTCTTGGTTTGGCTTCTCGGATGAAGGCACAGGTGAGAGCCACAGAGGAGCAGCCCCCTCTCTCTGCAGCGTTTGTTCCTCGGCTAAAACAGCCCTACATTTTAATATGCAACATCTGTGCCGGGAGAGACTTCCAAAATGGCTGCTCCTTGGAGGATGACGATAGAGTCTGTTCAAACTTGGGGTTGGGGCGTTGGGTACTGCAAAGGTTCAGCACAGATGTTGGCATTCACAATGTCACTCTGTCCTCTGCTTCGATGCCCAGGGAGGACTATTTTAAGGGAGGGTACTGTGTTTTCTTTATCTGCAACTGTCAATGTGACTGTTCTACACAGGCTTTGTCTGCCAAACTGGGACCAGAGCCTCTGATCAGGAAAGTACCAAGGAGCCTGCTGCCTGTTCATTCATCATTCACTGCACTGTTGTCGACATGGATGTCCATAGGGTTAAGGTTTTTATGAACTGATGCCAGTCTGAAGGAGGTATTTTGGACTGCGCTATCTTTTAAATCTTGTGTAGTACCTTGTGTAGTTTTAAGTACCAAGAAACTACAGGACACTTACGGCAGTGCATCAAACAACAGGCCTTCAGAGACAAGTCAAAACCTCGCTCTAGTCATTTTGCATGTATTCACGTGCAATCACAAAGAATTAAGTCAGAGTTCTGACAGCCAAAATTATAATGCATGAGTTATTGTCTGACCATTTTAACTTGACTCAATGTAGAAAAGATGGTGTGTGCACAACTGTGTAGATTCCCAACCATCACGTGGTGAGCCATTTGGTACTGGACTGTGCAAAGAAGAATACATTATTTTATTTTACTGCATTAAATAAGACATTTATTATATTACGTTATAGATCGTTTATGTATGTGCAAGGTTTGTGTTGTGCAGCTGAAGAACTTGGCTCTATAATATGAACATGAATTCAGTGAATGTACATCTGCTGCAGGTGAAACCAGGGTTGAGAAAAGAAATGTTCTCTGAGCCAAAACTGGGATTCCTGCACAGATGGAATAATTCCTCTGACTAAAGGCCAGTTTTGAAATGTTTTAGACTGGTTTAAAATCTTGTATAGGGCCATGGTTGTTCAAGTACTAAGAACAAAATATCATTTCAGTACAATGGAACACAGCAGCCAATCAAACGGAAGGCCTCCAGAGATAAAGAGACTATTAAAGACGGCCTAAGACAAAGCCACTCTACAGTTGTAGTGCCTGTGCTCATTCAGAACATTAGCTCAGATGCACAAAGCAGTGTTTGTGTCTGCTTTCACTGTTCACCGAGAATTTAGATTATTTTCTGACCCGAGATGCCATGACCTAAAGGCTGCTTGTCAGACGGATTATTCAACTGATTCTCAAACAAGACTCCAGACACCACTGTCGAGAATTAGGGAGAGAACAGCCACAACCAAAGCCAGAGCTTGCAGAGGGCCATGCAGAGAGCCTAATGCACCGCTTTCACCAAAAAAAAGATGTTCATATTTAATTCTCGTCATCAAGGCAGGGGTTTGAGCATGGAAGACGCCGCTGCTATTTTCCCACACCCCTTGAGCCAAGTCCTTGTGACAGGCCTCCGCAGCATCCCCGGCAAATTATCTGCATGAGCAGCGGCGAACAAAAATACAGCCCAGCGCGGGGGGGATGTGAGGCCCGGCCCGATTCGGCTCCTGTGAGGAGGAGAGACGTCACTTCAGATCAGCTCCACACGTCCAAACCACATCATCTGCAAGTGAGGAGAACAAGAGCAGTCCTTTGGTGACGGGGCTTCATGAGAGGCATGGATACTGTAGTGGTGTTGGGGGATTACTAAAAAATTATTAGAAAAAGGAATGACTGGGACAGAAGACACACTAATCGTACTATTTATAAAAGTGACAACCTCTATAAATAAAAAGCCTTACATGTTCAAACCAAAAACATTCTTTATTTTAGTTTATTTATTTTAATTTTTTCTTACAATCTGACCATTTGTGGTGTTTGATTCTAAAATCATGAATTATTATAACATACATGGATTCGCAAAAGGCAGGTGCTTTAAATGAATAACTCATTGCATTTATTTTCTGTGAATAACTGCAGTTTTATCCAATCAGAGCAACTGCATGTTGTTTACATGAGTAACAGTAAAACGGTTGCAACATCTTCAAACCTAAAACATGCCCAGAATTATTTAATGACTTTGTTTTAAATATATATATATATGTGTTTTGTTTAAATTTGTATTTGGAATAGTATGAATATACATTTGATCAAAAAGAATGTATAATCTAGTACCCAACCTCACTATCCTTTGTTTCAATTTATGTTTTTTGTCCTTTTGATGTGTTTTGGTGTTTAGTTTTTTTGTGCTGCTGTTGGCTTCTGTTTAAATTCCACCTGATTTTTTTTCTTTTTTCTTTTATTCTAATATGTAATCTCTGTGTTTTTCAGCACCTTGTAGACTTTTTCTCCCCGTGTCACAGTGGGTTCCCGTTTAAACCAGCTTCCTCCAAAGGATTGTGTGATGCATGTATAGGTAAATGAGTAAATCTTAAATGCCCCTAGTATTATGTCTTCTACTAGTTAGTGTGTGTCTGTGCCTCTACGTGTTAGCCCTCCTCAGGTCCAGAGGAATCAGCAGTAAAAAAAAAAAATGAGTGCATTAATTATCTTGTTGCTGAGAAATTGACAAAATTGTAGTTCAGGTAAAAACATAAGGAAGACGATGCATAAAAGTGAAAATGCATGATTATACCTGCTCTGTAGCACACTTGACCTTTCTAAAGTTGTAGAAGTTGCCTTGTTAGTTTGTTCCAAAAGTCTGTTTTTACTGAACAGAAAGTCTGTATTTGCTCCTGTCTGCTTCTCCATACTGAGGCTGTGCTGACAATTACCTGCCTACCTATACCTACGGATCACATTGCCAATACTGGGCTGTCCCTTAAATTGGAGTAAAGCAGTGTAGTAAGTTGGCGCACTCTCTGGTGGACAACTCCAAACCTGCAGGAACAGTAATCAGTTAAAAGTAACTCCTGCAACACTCCTCAATTTGAGATGTTTAGAAAAGTACAGACTCCAGTGGCCTGCTTTTCAAGGATACATCCCGACGTCCAAGGAGACTTGAGAAAAATTGAGTTCCACCAAAATAAACCTGCCTTCCAAGATGCATGTGCTCCAAGCCCAAATTGGCCTATTTAAAGGCATATCCATAGACAGCCTTTGAATAATATTGACTTGCAAAGTATGCAGAGGTCAAGGACAGGAAGCTAGACCATTCTCCATGGCACAAGAGTGATGGTAAGTAAACTAGATCCATTTAGGACTAGAACACAGAACACATCCAGCACACAGCTATTTCTGAGTTATCCTCTCAGCTGCACTTTTAAAAACAAACAGCAGAACATATATCTATACAGATCTTCTCTATACCTCATCCAATACGCTCCACAATTTACAGATGAATTACACGCTATTTCCGAAGCAAATTAGTGATCTTTTAAACGGAGTATTTCTGAATCATGAATCCATTACGTCCTTTGTGTGGCCACACTCTATTTTTGTGAGCTCTTGTGATCACAAGAATTATGTGCTTGAGAGCAGGATAAAAATATTTCAGCAAGCTGCAAGCCCTGCTAAAGCTACAGAGGCGGTGGAGTTATGTGTTTCTGCATGTTTATTTTTGATTAGGATTTATTTTCTTTCATCTTGTATAACTGTAATGCAATACCATGAATCAAAACAAAATTCTTTTTTATAACTTTGATATTTCACTACATTTCATGAAGTCATTACCACAAAGTATAGAGCAATATTTAATATTTATAAAACCTGTGATAGGACATGTAATATTTGAATGACTTTTGATTTAGTTGCACCAACATTAAGCTCTCTTCATTATGGAAAACCACAGAACAGGCATTTACTGTGCGCCCTGAAGAAAACGGGGTCCCGGAAGATGACTGTGTTTCTTTGCAAAAAGAGTCCAATTTGTAACTTTTTAAATATATATTCCAACCATTATAAATCCAAAATCATTAGAAAAAATATTTTAAACCTAACCTACTAAGATAATAAAAATAAATAAAATAGATAAAATAGATAAGATGTAACAACTGCACTTGGGAATAATAAAGTGATTTGACTTTGAACCAGTTTACAGGTTATTCTGTGCTGGAATGAACATAAATAGAATGCTTTATGAGAATTTAAAAATATGGGTAATGCCTTTCTAAAATGTGTTTGCATATGATAAATTCAATCAATCAATCAATCAATCAATCAATCAATCAATCAATCAATCAATCAATCATTTATTTATATAGCACCTTACAACAACCACAGATTGACCAAGGTGTTGTACAACATTAACAAAAGATAAACATAATTACAAATAGGTTCAAATACACATTACCACAAATAAAAAACAGAGCAGTGTCACAGAGTCCCTAGCCCAAAAGCCATTCTAAATAAGTGGGTGTTAAGTTTGGCTTTAAACAGAGGCAGGTCAGTGATGGAACGTAACGAAAGAACGACCCCCCCCCCCACTGTTTGAACAGAGACCGGGGGACCTTCAGCAGAACGTAGAGCTCTGCTGGGTTGGTGAGGGGTCAGAATCTCACAAAAATAACACAAATAAGAAGGTGCAAGGCCCCCAAGTGCATTAAAAACAAACATTATTTTTTTAAAATAGATTCTGAACTGGACAGGGAGCCAGGGGAGGACAGGACAGGAGTTATGTGCTCATGTTTACGACTGTTCGTTAGTTGTCAGGCAGCAGCGTTTTGCACAAGCTGCAAACGGTGAAGACCAGTTTGGTTATGATCATCTACATTTGGAGGAATAGTTAACCCTTTAGTTCCCCAGCATTGAGTTCTCTCATTTTTTAAATCTTCTCTGTTTTTTTTCACAAAATTAAAATTAAAATCACAACAGTGGGTGCTCAAACCATTTTGATTTTAAAAGGACCACATTCTTAAATACCTATTATTTAATGTTTAAATAAATCCTTTAAATCATGCTTTTCCGTGTAAATAGAGCAATCACTAAAAAATGTAAAACAAAATACTACAGAAGAAATACCCTCAAACACTGTATGTTGTTGATTTAGTATTTTCCTGCCAGAAATGTAGTAATATTACGGTGTTGAAATACATTCAAGCAGAAAGTACTACAAAAAATATTTTAAATTTGTGTTAGAATAAGGGTGGCTTGGGGCCCCTACAGTCTTTAGAAACATCTCTGATTCTAACGTGAAAATGTGAATGTCTGAAACTTTTATTTTATTGTGATTCATGCACTTCTTTTATTGACACTGTTGATATTACAGTAACAATAAATGTACATGCAGCCCTATCACAAAACGAACAAGCCACAAGCACTGAATCTCCAGCAGCCTGTTATGGCTCTCCCTTAGCCCTGCTCCGACACTAGTCCAATATTTATTGAACATGCAGCCTGTCTGTCTGAATCATGGCCTCCCTCTGCAGACTCCTCTGTTCAGCAGCACACTATCCATATTCATGCACTTTTTGCCGGAAGGCACTGGTGTCTACTAAATATAGCACAGAGAGAGAAAAGGGTCTTACTCAGAGTATCCTCACATTCATGGAGCTCTTCTTGTGATTGGCCATAAACAAGTGTCTCTGCTGCTGACACCATTTTTAGTGTAGATAATTAAAACTGCTTCATCAACAACATTTCAGAAATAATCCACAGAGATTACTGTTTTTTTAGCAGACATAAACCTAATTAACAGATGGCCACCTTCATTTGCTTTATTATGTAATAGCTTTACATGTATTTTTTGTGTTGTAAAATTGTGTTGCTGTAAATTATGGCCTAAATGGAAACCCATAGTAATAATGGCTGAGGGTTTCTAGCAGAAAACAATATGATCAGAAATGTTATAGATTTTATTACCAGTCTGTAATTAACTTTTTTAAATGCACTTACCATAGTGTTACCACTAGATGACAGCATAAGTCAAGCTGCTGCTACAAAACCACTATACTGCATGGCCACAAACTCTCTAAGAATGTCAGGTCTTTATCTTATGAATAAAAAGTGGTGAGAATTGTGTTGATGTGACTGCTTCAGATGTTATACAGTACATGCTCTTCTTAATATGTTAGCTACACAGCCAGACTCCTTTCTCATTGTATTACATACTATAGTTTTATCAGTCTGGGATTGCGGTGTTTGAACAGGATTTCAAGGCAGGACCATGGGCGGAACAAACGTGTGTTGGGTAAACAATCAGAGAAACCACGGATGTGACGTAAGGAAAGTGACTGTCAGCAGACCAATTCCAGCTGTCAACAAACAGAGAAGTTGCTGTAGTTTTTCAGACATGTCCAGGTCTTTCAGAACAGAAGCAAGCACAGTATCAAACAATCGCTCCAATAAAGGCCTAGATCTTGACTGTTTTGGTTAAAAAAAATGACGCAAAACAAAATCCTGCGTCCCTCGCAACGATTGGCAAGAAAGAGCTGGAGCAGAATACAGAGCAGATTGGACAAATCCCAGACTAATTTCCCTGTGTATGCAATACAATATGAAAGCATTCTAGCTGGCCAGGCTGCAGCGGAGAATCTGGAGAGGTATTAAATAAAAGGATATTCTTGGTGATTCTTGAAAATAAATTTTAATAGATAATACTTTTAATGAATTAATGGTAAGTTGTTTTACGATAAAAGTTACATAGTGTTGCTTTAGTATGTTTATTATTAATCTTTATTAAGGACACAGTATATGTACTTTTTATATTAAAGGTCAGTATGAAAAAGTGAGTAGATTCTGAACCTAAAGAGTGGTCTTGAGCTGTTCTTAGTGATTCGACTACCAATCTCAAATTGTTATGAAACAAGGTTCATGCCATTTTTGCCATATGTGGGTGCTCAGCGTTTGATTTCACATCAAACTATTGGGTTTCTGTTAATATACAGTCTATTTTTGTTTCTGTGTGCTTTGTGTTAAAGAAAAAAAAGGTTGTCCTACCCACTTGTTTAAGGGTAACCCTCAAATTACATTGCGGCTCCGCTCCGCTGCGGAACGACGTAGCAGACCATCGCTCAGTGGATGAGATTCAGATCCGCTCCACTGTGGTCCGGCGCCCTGAGCAGCTCAGAAGTACCAGATGACGTGATGAAAGCCGTTGATAAAGATGTGTGCGGGACCAAAACGGGACCATAAACATCACATCGCTTTATCCTGTAAAAATAAACATTTAAAATATTCGAATAAGGGAAGTTTGTTAATATACAGTGGGGATCGAAAGTTTGGGCACCCCAGGTAAAAACTTTTATTAATGTGCATAAAGACGCCAAGAAAAGATGGAAAAATCTCAAAAGGCATCAAATGACAGATTAGACATCCTTATAATAAGTCAAAAAAGTTAGATTTTATTTCCATCATTTACACTTTCAAAATAACAGAAAACAAAAATGGTGTCTGCAAAAGTTTGGGCACCCTGCAGAGTTAATACCTTGTACTGCCCCCTTTGTCAAGTATCAGGGGCGGCAGTAGCTCAGTGGGTAGAGCGGTCGTCTTTCAACCGGAAGGTAGGCGGTTCGATTCCCACTCTCCCCACAGTTCATACTGTTGTTGCGTCCTTGGGCAAGACACTTAACCCACCTTGCCTCCAGTGACTGTAACACTGGTAATGTAATGTAAGTCGCTTTGGATAAAAGCGTCTGCTAAAATGAATAAATGTATCACAGCTTGTAAACGCTTTTTGTAACTAGACAAGTCTTTCAATTCTTGTTTGAGGTATTTTTGCCCATTCTTCCTTACAAAAGTCTTCCAGTTCTTTGAGATTTATGGGCTGTCTGTCACGCACTGCTCTTTTAAGGACTATCCATAGATTTTCAATTATGTTGAGGTCAGGAAATTGTGAAGGCCATGGCAAAACCTTTAGTTTATGCCTCTTGATGTAATCCACCGTGGATTTTGAGGTGTGTTTAGGATCATTATCCATTTGTAGAAGCCATCCTCTCTTTAACTTCAGCTTTTTCCCAGATGGCATCAAGTTAGCATCCAAAATTTGCTGAAATTTTATTGAATCCATTTTTCCTTCTACTCGTGAAATGTTCCCTGTGCCACTGGCTGCAATACAACCCCAAAACATGATCGATCCACCCCCATACTTAACAGTTGGACAGAGGTTCTTTTCATTAAATTCTGTGCCCTTTCTTCTCCAAACATACCTTTGCTCATTCCGGCCAAAAAGTTCTATTTTAACCTCATCGGTCCACAGAACTTGTTTCCAAAATGCATCAGGCTTGTCTTATGTTCATTTGCAAACTTCAAACGCTGATTTTTGTGTTGAGGACGTAGAAGAGGTTTTCTTCTGATGACTCTTCCATTTTCTTGGTCTTCCAGATCTTGCTTTAACTTCCACTGTTCCTGATGACTGCCATTTCTTAATTACATTCTGAACAGAGGATATTGGCATCTGAAAACGCTTTGCTATCTTTTTATAGCCTTCTCCTGCTTTGTGAGCGTCAACTATTTTATATTTCAGTTTTCTAGACAACTGCTTAGAAGAACCCATGGTGCTGATTGTTGGGGCAAGGTCAGATGAGTCTGGGCATTTAAAACCTTTGAGATTGACATCACCTGGTCTATCCAGACGATGATTGAGAACAATCCATGACACTGTCAGGTCCTAGCTTACCAAAGGGGGCAGTACAAGGTATTAACTCTGCAGGGTGCCCAAACTTTTGCAGACACCATTTTTTTGTTTTCTGTTATTTTGAAAGTGTAAATGATGGAAATAAAATCTAACTTTTTTGACTTATTATAAGGATGTCTAATCTGTCATTTGATGCCTTTTGAGATTTTTCCATCTTTTCTTGGCATCTTTATGCACATTAATAAAACATTTTACCTGGGGTGCCCAAACTTTCGATCCCCACTGTATTTTTGTATTACTTTGGAAATCCGGATGATGTGCACAAACAGTTTTTACGCTTTTGTGCGATCTGACCTGTTCAGATTTATGCGTTTCACTCCGACATCCGTCAAAAATAGATCTGCTGTGGATCAGTTGGGAACGGACCGGAGCTGAGTGGACGCTGTGTAAATTGTCTCATTAAAAACGTTACATATTTGTCAGAGTGTGTGACCGCATGCAGTGTAGATTGGGGGTAAGATTCGACTGTTAGGCGACTGTAGGCAAGGCTTTATGATTCTCATTTGACTATTGAAACCTTTAACACAGCTCATTTCCCTTTTGAACAAAATAAAGAGCATTAACCCCGAGGCTACATGTTGACTTGAGTGAAACAGGATGTGGAATCTCTGACAGTGTGTTTGTGAGACTGAGAGAAGAAACACTGAGGACCACCCTCAGATTCTGGACACAGCAAGAAAGGGAAAAAAATGATTAGAGAAAGCACCATGTATTGTGGTGAAATATGTGGAATGTTTTATCCCTTGGACAAAAAGCCACCTGGAGGAAGTTAAATCCTATTGACACTGACTCCACCGGCTTATATCAGATCACTCATGATCTTTACTTTAACCAATCACAGACCAGCAGCGTCAAACACGACACCGTAATGTCTCCATGAGTTTGGTTCTAGGTTTAATTTGGCTTTTCCTCTTTAAGCTGTTATTATATTATATTCAGAGTCTGGGGTCACCCCAGTCCGAGCAGAAACACAGCAAGTGATGACGTTCACATCTGGCTCTACCTGGCCTTACACAATATCCTTAAACATTTATTTTATTGAATGCATTATTATTTATAATACATAATAATAATTAGAATAAAGAGCACAGAAAGAGGATTTGCTGTCAGCTTGTTCAACCTGCGTGTATCAACGTCACTTGAATTAAGTGTTCTTTCAACTGGATATTATTCTAACATCCTCACACATCAAAGCACCTGAATTATGTCATCTGATGATGCTGTTCATAAAGTGTAAAAGATGTTTCCGTCTGAATAGATCTGTCTGAAAACGCTGCTCTGTGACGTGTGACATGGAATAACTTTAGGATAATGCTGAATTCAAGAGTAACACACAGTCACTATTGGATTAGTTTATGAGGTCTGTGCAAGGTCTACACAAACACGTTTATAAGCTTTGTGGCCTTTAAAGACTCCAGCTTTGAAAAATCTGAACAAGTGGATGATAATGAATCCATTTTGAAGCTCAGAATACTATTGTTCAGATCTCAGTGATCATATTAATAAAACACTGTTTCTGTTGTGTAATTATTATTATATTATTATTGTATTATTCAATACAGAGACATATTCTATACAGTACTTTCTGCCCATTGACAACAGAACTGTGTGCTTCTCACTGTCTCACTGTTTCATAACATTAAGATTGATGTTTAAAGCACAACCACTTTTCTGATCTTTTCCTGCCTGAAAGTAAGACAAAACCACTGTAATATTGCTACATTTATAGCAGGACAATGTTAATATTTTAAGACCATGGATGTATTTATACCAGAATCCTGAATAAATGTAAATTTTCTGAGAGTTCATTGTTGTTCATTGGAGCATATGCTTATTTCCAACTTAGGCAACCTATAGAGCATATGCATATGGTCAGTGTTTTATCCACCTTCAGATTTTGAGCCATCCATTTGCCATTAAAATATATATATATAGGTTTTCAGATGATTTAAGGATTTGGAACTGAAACAAAATCCAGGCATTTTAGACATTGTATGTTCTGTCAGCCAAGACTTTGTTTTAACATGGTGAAAATCCTTTCTGGGCAGGAGGGCTTTATCATAAAAAATGCAACAGTGCAATTTTATTCTCATTTTTTACTTATACAAAAAAAAACTGCTTTTGTTGTAATTGTAAACAAACACCAAATGAAACATCCCTCATCAACTGCACTTACATTCACAGTCTCACTGCAGCTGGGTAACAGTATCAGTAACAACACAGGTGCTGGTCATATAATTAGAATATCATCAAAAATCATTAATATCATTGATTTTACTAATTCCATTCAAAAAGTGAAACTTGTATATTATCTTCATTCATTACACATAGACTGATATATTTCAAATGTTTATTTATTTTAATTTTGATGATTATAACTAATAACTAAGGAAAATCCCAAATTCAGTATCTCAGAAAATTAGAATCTTGTGAAAAGGTTCAAAACTGAAGACGCCTGGTGCCACACTCTAATCAGCTAATTAACTCAAAACATCTGCAAAGGCCTTTAAATGGTCTCTCAGTCTAGTTCTGTAGGCTACACAATCATGGGGAAGACTGCTGACTTGACAGTTGTCCAAAAGACGATCACTGACACCTTGCACAAGGAGGGCTAGACACAAAAAGTCATTGCAAAAGAGGCTGGCTGTCCACAGAGCTCTGTGTGCAAGCACATTAATAGAGAGGCAAAAGGAAGGAAAAGATGTGGTAGAAAAAAGTGTACAAGCAATAGTGTCAGTGCTTCAACTTCTAACTATGCACAGACGTATGCCAGACATGGGTTTCAGCTGTCACATGCCACTCTTGAACAACAGACAGCGTCAGAAGCGTCTCGCCTGGGACTGATGCTGAGTGGTCCAAAGTAATGTTCTCTGATTAAAGTAAATTTTTAATTTCCTTTGGAAATCAGGGTCCCAGAGTCTGGAGGAGGAGAGACACGTCCACGTTGCTTGAGGTCCAGTGTAAAGTTTCCACAGTCAGTGATGGTTTTGCCATGTCATCTGCTGGTGTTGGACCACTGTGTTTTCTGAGCTCCAAGGTCAACGCAGCCATAAACCAGGAAGTTTTAGAGCACTTCATGCTTCCTGCTGCTGACCAACTTTATGGAGATGCAGATTTTACCTGCACACAGTGCCAAAGCAACAAGTACCTGGTTTAAAGATCATGGTGTCCCTGTTCTTAATTGGCCAGCAAACTCGTTTGACCTTAACACATAGATTTGTAAATAGAATGATGAAATATGCCAGATCCAACAATGCAGAAGAGCTGAAGACAACTATCAGAGCAACCGGGGCTCTCATAACACCTAAGCAGTGCCACAGACTGATCGACTCCATGCCAAGCTGGATTGTTGCAGTAATTCAGCCAAAAGGAGCCCCAACTAAGTATTGAGTGCTGTACATGCTCATACTTTTCAGTTTGCCAAGATTTCTAAAAAAAAAATCTTTCTTTGTATTGGTCTTAAGTAATATTGAAATTTTCTGAGATACTGAATTTGAGATTTTCCTGAGTTGTTATAATCATCCAAAATTTAAAGAAATAAACATTTGAAATATATCAGTCTGTGTGTAATAAATTAATATAATATACTGTACAATCTCTACCCTAGGAGGAGATAGAAAAGAAAACGAAGTGCTGAGCATGTACTGTACCTACAGCTACAACCAGTGTGTACCTATGATCAATCAGTCTCCATACGTTTGGTGAAATAAGTATGTTTTGAGTTTTCTTTTGAAAGCCTCAACAGAGTTTGCTTGTTGCACTTCCACCAGGAGCCTATTCCATAAAAACTCAATAAGAAAAGGCTCTGTACCCAGCAGACTTCTTCTTAATTCAAGTTGAAGGAGGCTAGCGTTCTGAGTGCAAAAGGTAAAAGCTGGAGTATACCGGGTGATGAGGTCAGATAGGTAAGAGAGCACGTGTCCACAAAGGATTTTATATGTTAACAAGAGAACATTGAAATCAGCTCTAACATGAATAGGAAGCCAGTGTAATGAAGCCAGGACCGGAGTAATGTGATCAAACTTCCTGGTCTTAGTTAAAAGTATGCCATTTGTAGTCTGTGAGTACTTTTCCGCGGCAGTCCAGAGAATAACACATTGCAATAATCCAACCTGGATGTGACAAAGGCATGAATAAGAGAACATAGTTTAGTGACCTCACTAATGTGCTGCTGCAGAGATAGTGTGGGGTCTAAAATGACATTGAAGTTCCTCAAAGTGGTGCCGTGCTCTAACACACAGTTATTAATGGAGACTGTAAGACTGTTAAATTTGTGCCGATAAATGGCAGGACCAATTAACAAGAGCTCCGTTTTATCCGAGTTTAGATGGAGGAAGTTTTGAGACATCCATGATTTTTTTTAAACTAGGCAGGCCTCTAGAAGCAGAATGTCAGTAGTATTATTTGCTTTTTTTGGTAGATACAGCTGTGTATCATGGGCATAACAGTGGAGGTTCACTCCAAAATTTCTGAAGATTTGTCCCAATGGAGTAACATACAGAGAAAATCTAGCAACAGGAGGTCACAAGCCAGTCTACTTTTTGTGCCGGTCCCAAGCCCAGATAAATAGAGAGGGTTGTGTCAGGAAAGGCATCCGACGTAAAACATTTGCTAAATCCAAAATGCGAATCACTAAGGACCGTTACGTCGCCCAGTATGGCGCAACCGGGTATAGGTCTCTCACTGTTGTTTGTGTTTATGGGCCAAATGGCAGTGAAGAGTACCCGGCCTTCTTGGAGTCTCTGGGAGTGGTGCTGGAAAGTGCTTCAACCGGGGACTCCGTTGTTCTACTGGGGGACTTCAACACTCACATGGGCAGCGACAGTGATACCTGGAGGGGCGTGATTGGGAGGAACGCCCCCCCGGATCTGAACTTGAGTGGTGTTCTGTATTGGACTTCTGTGCTAGTCACAGTTTGTCCATATGTTCAAGCATAAGGGTGTCCACCAGTGCACGTGGCACAAAGACACCCTAGGCCGGAGATTGATGATTGACTTTGTAGTTGTTTCATCTGACCTCCGGCCGTATGTCTTGGACACTCTGGTGAAGAGAGGGGCGGAGCTGATCACCACCTGGTGGTGAGTTGGATCCGATGGCAGGGGAGAAAGCTGGACAGACTTGGCAGACCCAAACGTACTGTGAGGGTCTGTTGGGAACGTTTGGCCGAGTCCCCTGTCAGAGAGATCTTCAACTCCCACCTCCGGCAGAGCTTCGACCAGATTCCGGGAGAGACTGGAGACATTGAGTCCGAGTGGACCAAGTTGGGACTCCTGACGCAGCTGATAGGTATCGGCAGGCCAAGCGGGCTGCAGCCCGGGTGGTTGTAGAGGCAAAAACTCGGGTCTGGGAGAAGTTTGGTGAGGCCATGGAAAAGGACTCGGTCGGCCTCAAAGAAATTCTGGCAAACCGCCCGGCGCCTCAGGAGGGGGAAGCAGTGCCCTGCCAACACTGTTTACAGTGGAGGTGGGAATCTGCTGACTTCAACTGGGGATATTGTTGGACGGTGGAAGGAATCTCCTCAACCCCACCGACATGTCTTTCACTGAGGAAGCAGAGGCCAAGGGCTCAGAGGTGGACTCGTCCATCACCCAAGCTGAAGTGAACTGAGGTAGTTGGGAAGCTCCTTGGTGGCAAGGCACCGGGGGTGGAGGAGATACATCCTGAGTACCTCAAGTCTCTGGATGTTGTGGGGCTGTCTTGGCTGACACGCCTCTGCAACATCGCGTGGCTATTGGGTACAGTATCTCTGGACTGGCAGACCGGGGTGGTGGTCCCTCTTTTCAAGAAGGGGGACTGGAGGGTGTGTTCAAACTACAGAGGGATCACACACCTCAGCCTCCCCGGGAAAGTCTATGCCAGGGTACTGGAGAGGAGAATGCGGCCAATAATCGAACCTCGGATTCAGGAGGAACAATACGGTTTTCGTCCCGGTCGTGGAACACTGGACCAGCTCTATACCCTCTCCAGGGTGCTGGAGGGTTTATGGGAGTTTGTCCAACCAGTCCACATGTGCTTCGTGGATCTGGAGAAGGCATTTGACTGTGTCCCTCATGGTGCCCTGTGGGGGGTGCTCTGGGAGTATGGGGCTGTTCGGTCCTTGCACGACCGGAGCAGGAGCTTGGTTCGCATTGCCGGCAGTAAGTCAGACATGTTCCGGTGCATGTTGGACTCCAGCAGGGCTGCCCTTTGTCACCGGTCCTGTTCATTATCTTTATCGACAGGATTTCTAGGCGCAGCCAGGGGCCGGAGGGAGTCTGGTTTGGGGACCACAGGATCTCGTCTCTGGTTTTTGCAGATGATGTTGTCCTGTTGGCTCCATCAAGCCAGGACCTCCAGTGTGCACTGGGACGGTTTGCAGCCGAGTGTGAAGCGGCTGGGATGAGGATCAGCATCTCCAAGTCTGAGACCATGGTTCTCAGTCGAAAAAGGGTGGCTTGTCCCCTTCAGGGTGGTGGAGAGCTCCTGCCTCAAGTGGAGGAGTTTAATTATCTTGGGTTCTTGTTCACAAGTGAGGGAAGGAAGGAGCGTGAGATTGACAGACGAATGCTTCTGCATGGTAAAGAAGGAGCTGAGCTGCAAGGCGAAGCTCTCGATTTACCGGTCAATCTATGTTCCTACTCTCACCTATGATCATGAGCTTTGGGTCATGACCAAAGAACAAGATCCCGGATACAAGCGGCCGAAATGAGCTTTCTCCGCAGGGTGGCGGGGCGTTCCCTTAGAGATAGGGTGAGGAGCTCAGTCACTCGGGAGTTGCCCAAAGTAGAGCCGCTGCTCCTGAGAGGAGCCAGCTGAGGTGGCTCAGGCATCTGACCTAGGACACGATGGAGAGACTGTTTCTCGGTTGGCCTGGGAACGCCTCGGTATCCCCCCGGAAGAGCTGGACGAAGTGTCTGGGGAGAAGGAAGTCTGGGCGTCTCTGCTTAGACTGCTGCCCCCGCAACCTGGCCCCGGATAAGTGGTAGAAGATGAATGGATGGATGGATGGTCTTGGCACACTTGAAGGACTCTCTGCCATCCACATTGGACTCTCCCCAGTTTGCCTACTGCAGCAATAGGAGCACAGAGGATGCCGTTTCCATGGCACTGCACTCTGTGCTAACACATTTGGACTATAAGAACACTTATGCATGTATGCTGTTTGTTGACTTCAGCTCAGCATTCAACATGGTCATCCCATCCAAGCTAATAGCTAAACTTGAAAACCTGGACCTGGATTATCTCATCTGCTCCAACACCACCACACTCAACACTGGTGTACCACAATGTGGTACCACACTGTAATGAGCTCCTTCCTCTACTCCCTCTTCATCTCCTACGGCATGCCTGGGAATGGATCTAATGCAATCAAATTTTGCGGACAACAACGACGAGTTTGCCTACAGGGAGGAGATCCAGCACCTGGCCACATGGTGCAATGACAGTAACCTGCTCCTTAACACCTCCAAGAACAGTTTTTTTCCCCCAGAGCTGTCTCCTTATTGAACTGTGCACCCGCTGATCTTTCTGTACCTCATATACTAACCCCCCCCCCATCAAACTATTATGTACATATCCATCTGCAAATTACTTCTACAATACCAACTTATTTATTTATGCAAATACTGGATATCCTGCAAATGAACAACGTCTGTGGTACCATCCCAAAAAGGGAAATTAAAAAAAAAAATCACTCTCACGTACTTTCTCTGGATCTGTTCCACATTGGTGGAACGATCTACCTGCTGCTACAAGATCAGCAGATTCTGTAGCCATCTTTAAACAATGCCTGAAAACACATCTCTTCCATCAACACCTGACTGACAAACACTGAATTCTACTTCCTTTCTATCGATTCCTTTTATTCAAAAAAATAAAAAAAAATAAAAATTCTCTCCTATCCTTAGCCTTGTATACTGTGCTGGGTTTTAACTGACTAGTTTTTGGTGCACTTATGCTTTTTGTACCTTGTGTTGTTAAAAATGCTTCCATTGTTTTCCTCACTTGTAAGTCACTTCGGATAAAAGTGTCTGTAAAATGTCTAAATATAAATTTAAATGTATGTGTAAGTGTGTGTGTGTGTGTATGTAAGTGTAATTGTGTGTGTGTATATATATATATATATATATATACAGCTCTGGAAAAAATTAAGAGACCACTTCAAAATGATCAGTTTCTCTGATTTTACTATTTATAGGTGTGTGTTTGGGTAAAATTTACATTTTTGTTTTATTCTATAAACTACTGACAACATTTATCCCAAATTCCAACTAATAATATTGTAATTTAGAGCATTTATTTGCAAGAGGATAGTGATAACCACAGAAGTGTTTTTTTTTTAATACTTTTTCTTATTAAATACGATTTGGTTTAGGTGATCACCTAAATGCCTGTGTTGGGATTCACCAGACATTGGATAGGAATGGCTTCCATACTTGTAGAGTTGCTGATTGCAAGAAAAAATTGCAGTGGTCTCTTCATTTTTTCCAGAGCTGTATATGTGTGTGTGTATACGTGTGTGTGTGTTTATATGTTTGTATGTATGTATATATGTATGTGTGTGTGTGTGTTTATATGTTTGTATGTATGTATATATGTATGTGTGTGTGTGTGTTTGTGTGTATGTATATTTAAAAATAGATTATAATTATTATTATTATTATTATTATTATTATTATTATTATTATTATTATTATTATTATTATTATTATTATTATTATTATTTTAAATTAAAAATAAATTGAACGAATGATATGCATACCATGGTTTAGTCAACTTGACATGAACTGATTTGACCTGGGCAAACAACTTTATGGTTTAACTACAAGTATTTATTCAGGCTAAAAATATTCAGACTTATTGACATTTCCAGTATGCCACAAATTATTCAGCTGTCTATGTAAACATGATGCAACATGTTATCTATACAAACATTCAGGATCACAGATAAGGCCAGTCCCAGTCCTGTTCTGTGTACACATTAAGGAGTCCAGAGCAACTGTGCAACCTGCCGTGTATTACACCACCCACTCCATCACCTCAGGCACTATGGAGCTGAATCCAAGCATGACGGGTTCTATACATAACAACCAAACAGACTGTTACGTGGTCTTCCTCACATCCAGTCAAACTTATCTAAACAGACCTGCGATGTGTGAAGCCGGCCAACCTTTCTCTGACACAGCTGCTGACGTCTTTAAAGTAAGCAATCAGACTCCCAAGCATGAAATTGTGCCTGCTTCACTCCCTGACAGTTATTATACATCATGGTGACATGTGTAAAGTGTGTATGTTTTTTTCCCAGTTGTCTGATATGTCTCATGGCGGTCAGCAGCAGATCAGTGTTGAGAGGCTTAATTGCATTAAGAGATGAACACAGGCCTTACACAGTGTGTTTCTCAGATGGGATTTGCAAATTAGTCTCTGGTTTGTGTTTTTTTTCAAGGTAGTAATAAATGCCTTTTCTCATTACAGGCAACATTACGCAACTTTTCAGATTTTAGTTTTAGTGTTTTTAAAGAACACCTGCAAACGCCATTATCTACATTATACCTACATTATCTTTGGGGAGACTTGTTGAGGATGTGGCAGCATGCCTTGTCACTCAGAATTACTGTCAGGCATTTATAGAGCTGGGTCACTAGTTAACAAATGTTAATTAAAAGTGCTAAATGTTCTAATTTTCAACAGCATTTATTGTCTACTTTGTGATTTTAAAGCAGCAGAGTAGACACTGTTAACATTAAATATTGAGTCTCTAAAATGTAGAAAATTTGCCTATTCAACCTCAATTTACTCTATTCTTTATTTGGATTATTGGCATCGGATGACAGTCCAATGGAAGCACAATTTTTATTGCACTTGAGTGACGTCACTGTTTGGAACTATCAAAAAGAAATATTGTGTAAGATTTTCATTTAAAATAAGTATGCTCATGCTCATCATCCTCATCCCTCCTCTTCCACACCTGGCATCTCTGAAGTAACCCTTTGTATGTTGACATGTTTGGGAGAGCTGCTGAGTAGCTTCAGCATTCCTCATGACATGGTGTAAAAGAAAAGAAAGTTAATCTAAATGTGGATACATCTTTAACCTGAGTACTAGGATCCTCTAAAGGGGATGAGAGTTTTCCCCTACACTGTTTTTGTCCCACACTGATGAACACAGTCAAAAGGACTTTTTTCTGTTGGTCTGGTAAGCGCCAGGCCCAATAATCAATGTTACAGTCTGTGTCACTAACGGCATTAACAGCCGACTATCAAAGTCTTTTTCCCATGTAAATGAAGACATATAACCTCTAAACATGATGAAAGAGCACCATTAAAAACCCAGCTGTGTTCCGTTTGTTCAACTGTTAGATTTAACACAATACACCATTGCTGCCTGAATCAATGAAAATAAAGTTTTATTGTAAATAATTGTAAAACCAGGCATGTATGTTTGAAGGCTGATGATATTGTCACAAGTCCGTCTGTTTTTTCTCGCGCGATAGCTCCTTCCAGTCCCATGGCAACGGGGCACGCTCCAGGGGGACCATGGAGATTATGCCTTTCATGTGTAAGATGCTTTTATTCGGCCACAGAGGTTGACAGAGAAGGCTGCCCTGTCTGTTTGATTTAGCCGTGTCTCGCTTACTACTCCTCTCATGCAAACCAACCGTCATTAGATCTGCCCGTGCATCTGAAATCAGGCTGAGAAGAAGTATTCTCCATCAACCATACATATTCATGCATTTATTATTAGATTTTATTTTGAATTAAAAGATAAATTAAAAAGACATAACTCTGATTGGACCTCGTCAGACCAGAACAGCTGAATTGTGTCTTGATGTCAAGACACAATTCTTGATGAGAAATACTTCTCAATTCTTGATGCAGGTCTTCAGAAGGCTTTTTGAGCGAGCCATGGTGCACATCAGACAATGCTTCTCATCAAGACACAATTCTTACCAGGTGTGTGTTTTATAGTGAGCAGGGCAGCTTTAAACCACTTCTCAGTGATTGGAGACACCCCTGACTTTATTTGTTTGGTAAAAATTGGTATTAATTGCTCTAAAAGTCTCCTTAGGCAGAAGGTTCAGTTACTTATTCCTCATTAAAAACTTATGTTTACAGCCTGGTACAAAAGATGGCAAGATTTCACAATGCCAAGGCTACTCAATTGTTATGACAATAAAATGTTCGATAAATTAGACACCAAAATTAATTTGAAATAAAATATTTCAAAAGTGATTTTTTTTTTACATAACGTTTTTGTTGACAGTGAGTACATTTCTTTTTTATGACTTTACGTTGTTGTGCAGAGTTGCGCTAGAAGTATTTATGAATCAAACTGTTGTAGGGGGAGCTCTAAGTTGAAGGCCTATCTTCAATTGTAAAGCGTCTGATGTAATTTGACAATATGACACATTAAACTTTTAGACACTTATAAAAATATAAACTAATTTTTTTGGGCTCAATGACCAGACCAAAACTAATTTTGCTTTATGGTTTATTAATTAGTGTGCACTGTCTATCCAAACTTGTGCCACTTATTAACAAATCTGGGTAAAACTATAATGCTATGCTCACTATATGTCATTTTTTCCTTGTTCAAAGATTTCACAAAAAACACAGAATTTCAGGAGCAGAGACAGCTCAGATTATTTTGTGGTTTCAGAAATTTCTCCCATGCACAATCTATAAAGACGAAACAGAACAGGGCATGGCTTATACACTAACCACAAACAATTTACTTTTTACCGTGCTCTAAGGCAATATACCTGTTGAGTCATATATTTTTACTTTATTGAGTGCCAATTGGTGAAGCCTTAAAATAAACATATTAGTATAAAAGAGCCACCCTCTTTTCAACTTATTTATTAAAAAAAGTTTTTTTGCAGTACCACCTTGTATTATGTAAGGCTTTATAACAGGAATATACATCCAGCATAAACACTGCTGCCCATTGTTTGGTAACCTTTGTAAGGGTTTAAAATAGTCTTTTTGCTAAAGCTTGTGAAACTGCAAAACTTACAGGTCCACTTCATCCACTGTCAGACAAATGTAAGGACAGTAGCATCTGCAGTTTTTTAAAACACCGGTAATTTCTAAAGTTTGTCCAGCCTCATGAGTACTTCCAGAGTCTACAAAGAGTGGGGCCATAAACTGACTTTCCTCAAACAGCATCACCGCTTACATCTCAGGACATGTTGAATGTGCACTGTGTAAAATGTTGAAGTAACAGTTGAACAAATGGAACACATCAGTCAGACATATCTGAATGAGTTATCAATTATCCATACATTTCATTGAATTTCTAATTAGTTCACAGTATTTAACTATGAGGCCCTCCTGGAAACCTTTTAGGGCTTTTCAATTGTATTTTGGCAGCTATTATGCTGAGCTGCGGATATTTAACAAGGATGTTCATATTTTAAGGAATTTTGGAATTTTTTGCATCAACATTTCACTAAAACGTTCCACTGTGGTTCACAAAACCCACAAACTCTTCCCCCTTTTTAAACCACTTATTTTCATTCTACTGCCTTTGCAATAGAGAAATGTAAAATCCTGCTAATTCATCTGCAACACTGTTGTCCAGAGGGTAAATTATTGCACACACACAAAATAAATCACCCTTAGATGTATTATGGGAGATCATTTCCTTATTATGGGTTTATGAGGCTATGTTATGGCTATTTATTTATGGTAACCATTTTAGGGCTGCAGAAGAAAAAGTATTTTCTATTTTTTTAAGTTTGTTTTTTGTTTTTGTAATTGCACAAAAAGTAATAATATATCAAAATCAGTGTTGTTGCTAATTTTTTACATATCTCGGACGGATTATTACCAAAAAGTCCACTTTGCATTTATTGAATAGAAAATACTATTTTTTGTGTGTAAAAAAAAAAGTTACATTATGTAAATGAAGTGGTATTTAGTTTCAACTATGATCCAGTAACCTAAAGGGGCCTTAAGGGGTGTAGTGTGTGAGGGCGTGGGGGTTAAAGATATATGCACTCCAAGACCATTTCTTACAACGCTCACTTTATTTGTAAAATAATTGTTAAAATAATGTACAATAACTTCTGCCTTTGATATAAAACATTGACCAAACTCAACAAAAGGAGTATTTGTTTTTTCTGTTTCTGTGCATTATCTTATTTAAGGCGTTCCAGAGTTTGTTACTGTCATCTTTAACATTATCAATCTTTTTTCTTTAGTGTTCTCTTTTCTTTCTTTTATTAATTTTGGTCACTTGGTTCCTTAGTTTACAATATTTAACTCTGTCCTCCAACAGCTTTATCTCTTAGTTTTATTATATTTTTCCACTAAAATCCACTTGGCTGTATTTACTTTGGAATTGATCTTTTTCATAGGTGCATGTTAAAAATAAGGAGATGTTTGTCTCTGGACCATTTTTGACCCAATTGTGCATCTAAGGGTCATTCATTTATTCATTTTCTACCACTTAGTCCGAGTGTCGTGGAGGTTTAATATACTTTAAAATATAATTTTAAAAGTGCATATAATCTGAAACACCTAGTTACTTTTATTTTATCCAATGTTGGTGATGTCCTTTCCATTATTTACTTCCTTCTACAGTTCCTGGAGTCATGGTCCTGGTGCCAGTCCTAATGCCAGACTTTGCTGAAGGGGCATATGAGAGAGTATTAGCGTGTGTGAAACATCTGACATTTGAAGCAGTATGTTTTGGTTTGAAAACGGAACTGAACCATGGGAAGTTTGTAGGACGATAAAGCAGAGCAGGAGGCTGGTTTAAAATGGAGAAATGGCTGGAGAAGTGTTTTTAGAATATTGGTCCACAGGGGATCAACTTACATGCTGTTGCCGATTTCAGCTCATTACTTGTAAATTGTAAATATGCATTATCTGGACAATGGCATCCGGTACATGTAGGTAACCAAGCAACTGGGCAAACTGGTGAGATTAAACCTGTGCACTTCCCCTCTCCGTTTACATTCATGATGCCGACGGCTCATGGAGACAGATGTTTCCTACAGATAAAATCAAACCAGACACAAAACAACTCAACTCATTTTGGACCACCAAATGTTGTATTTTGGAAACCTGTTCTAATGAATATTGATTTCTCCTCAGAGTCCCTTTCATGCAGCCTTTTGTGAGAAAACACTGAGTGGGAGGCACTAACGTGGAAAAGGCTACTTAGTCCACACTACACTAGGCTGAGTCAACGTTTAATTTAACACAACAGTATCAGAGCAACATGAGCAGACAGATAGAGTTGAAGCATGTTTATTCTTGTGTGGAACAAGACACACTCATGCTATATTTTGTGTAGCCCAATCCAATCTAGAAGATTTGTTTTGAGTGACAGAGATATTGTTATTGTTTTAGGAAGTGCTGTGGAATAATATATTTGTTCACAACTCATGGTGGTGAGTTGTTTTGTCATTCTGTGTAACCAGCCCATCTTTCAGAGTACTGAGAAAATGATTAATCTTTAACCAGCCGCTCTGGCAGTGGGGCTTTTAGGGCTGCCTTTATAGTTAAAACAGGATGTGCTCTCCCAGATTGTGTTAAGAGCTAGTGTGTAGTTTTCAAAAGATGTCAACTGTTATCAAGGTATTCTTTTAAAATAAACTGCAATCTGAAACCTTGTTATCAAAGCTAAATATACAGGAGTTTTCTCTCAGAACTGATTCAACTGACGCATACTCACCAGTCGCCTCTGCGTTTTCTGTGGATATTTTTAATCACTGTAAAGGTCAGTATGAAAACAGCAAGATTAGTGGTAATACAACACGCACCAGATGCATGAGTCACAACAATGAATAGTCAACAAGATGTCAATTAGATACTATTGGTTATTTAAGCTTAATATTTTGCCTTTCTATTCATCTTCCACTCAGTTTTCAAAAGCAACACAAGAGAACTGTTTTCAGCATTTGTGCATTTTTTTGTTTCATAAAAGACAGACCAACTGCTTTTTCATAATTTATTCAATAAAAAAGTAATTTTGCAAAAATTTTAAATAAATAAATGGCAAGATAAATAACCAAAGAGGAAGTACAGCACTCTATGATGTGATGATGCTGGACAGAAGCAGATCACAGTCTCCCAGCAGGTAGTCTCTTTTCAAAGTGGACATTTTGTTGACCACTTTAAAACGGAGCGACCGCTGGCCCAGGTCTTCCTCTGAGATCCCATCAAAAAAGAAGTCCTCATTGAAGATAGGGTTGCGGCTCTTTCTGATCACCGTGCTGCGCTGCTTCTGGACTTTTCCCGGAACCAGGCTGAGGCTCACACTGCAGTTAATAATCTTAGGATCTACAGAGAGAGGGTAGAGGCCCTCTGCACTAATCAGTCGGACCCGAAGTCTCAGGTTGTCAGGGCAGTACTCAGCCGAGAGTCTCAGGCTGCCGTCTTTCCCAATGGGCACCATTTTCTCCTTCATCACCCTCTCTCTGTGCAGGGTCAGGTCCATGGGGAAGATGATTGGGGGTGCCAGGCTGTAGTTGTTGGGCAGTCTTTCAGCTAACACGTCCGATGCCCTCCTCATAACATTGGGGCTGTTGTCCGTGGAACTGCCCTCATCGGTGGACAGGGAGTTGTTTCTGGACACCATGGCCTTCCTCATGTTCCGTGACAAGAGCAGTTCGTGACTCAGCGCTTTGAAGAGGGAAGACTTAGGGCTGCAGCGGGTCAGGAGGGGAGAGCTAAATGGAGACGACTCGGTGGAGGACGTGGTGTCACTGTCCAGTGTGGCCTGCCAATTCAGAGTGTAGCCTCGTGGGGACAACCTGGAGGACAGGGTGTTGAGGCTAAAGGAGGACAGGGAGGAGGACGCCGACGTGTTTGGGGAGAGTCTGGAGCACAAACTGGAGCGACTCCGGGGCAGCAGCAATGGAGAGGAGGCGTCGCTGTGGAAGATGGACTCCTTCCTGCGGGTGTGGGGGCTCTCCAGTAAGGTACAGAAGCCGTAGCAGGTCTGAGCTTTGGCCAGGTGAGGCAGGGACAGAGCAGCCTGGCTTTGGGGGTCTGCATTAGTGGTCTCCTCATCACTGCACACGTCACAGGGGCTCTCGTCCACACTCTCTACCTGGATAATGTGCGGGTTGGTCAGCTCATGACGTGTCAGTTCGATCTCATTTCCAGCAGGCGTCCTCATGAGGTGCGCAGCTCGGCCGTGATCCAGGTTATTCTTCGCCTCGTGCAGAGATGGGATTGTGGGAGGGATGCAGAACTCAGGGATGTTGTCGGGGGTGATGACGTTTGGGCACAAGGAAATCCTTTTGGGCTTGTCAACCTTTTCCCCAAACATGATGCTACCAATTTTCAGTTTGAATTCTTCTGAGGGCATGGGCAGACTGGATCTCTCCACTGACTCACGGAGCTTTTCCACCACCCACATGGGATCCCTCAAGGCAAAAAAAAAAAAATACATAAGTTATTTTATAGTTATTATCTAGTTAAACCTCTTAGAACAAAACATAATATAACACATTGGATAAATATTTTGGTGTTGTTTTTTTACCTGATCAAAAAAGATTATCTCCAGTGACTGTTTTGAAGAAAATAGAAAACAATTGTTGACGCAGCTGTATGGACGGTTCTATACGCCAACAAGTTCTCTCATGTCAAGTCCAGCTGGTCTGAGACTGTTCCAGAGATGAGGCCAATTTCACTCGAACAGGAAACCCAGCAGAGTCTAACACACGCCCCTCATGATGTTCTCACAAGCTCCGCCTTATCTGCCTTCTGCTGTTCCTATGGAAACCCTTAGACCACAACAGAGCACAGGGCCCTTCAGCCGCCTCTGTGCTGTGCAGAAAGATGAGGTCACTATTATTATCATTTGTTTTTCCATTTAGATAAATCCGATGCAGTGTATGACCTTGTTCAGTGAAAGTGGTCCAAGTGATATGATGATAAGATAATCAGCTACATTATGGAAAGTTTTAAGTGCCTCTATCTATTATTGTGTAAAGTTCACTTATCAAAGCTGCCCAGAATGGAAAGTCTGAATCATTGCCCACCAGGTTATCAAGAAAATTCCAAATAAAAACAGTTTTCATGAAATTATTCTTCTACATAAATGTACATTGCTAAAGCATTTCTATTTCTATAGCTTATCAAACATTCTGATACTAAAGGGCTATCTTCAGATGTATGTTAACATCCACTGAAATGAACAATCTTTATCATAGTTGTATGTAGTACCTGTGTATGGAGAGCTTTTTTAAATTGTTGTGGTATGTGTCAACACATTTTATTGATCATTTGTAGGTTTTGCAGTTGCACTTTGTCAATATTTTTTTCAATATTTTTCAAAAAGACATATACATACATATACATATGTTAAATAAAGGTACAGTACAACACACAAGTCTATTTCATAAAACCTCAATGTGCACTTCAAGTTTTCAAAACTGTGACTTGACTTTGTGGGAGATGCAACAATCAACAGTCAATTCTGTGCTACCCTCTTGTGGTGAGATATGAATTAAACTTAAATAAATAAATCAAAGTTAAAAGACTTGCTTTCATTTGTGTGAGTGTATCTTTGTGGTGTTACACAGTGCCAAAGTTTAAAATGTTTTCTTAAAAGATCCAAAGATATAGCAAAATGTGATGACTTTGTTAACAAAATTTTATATTAAATTGAAACTGGGCTATAATAATATAATACTGTAACACCAGACAAGATAGGAGAATATATGTTATAGGCATTTTTTAAAGAGTTGAGGAGGAGACTTTCTGGCCCCCAACACACCCTGAGCTTGTGGCACCAAAGACATGCTTAGAAACCATTTACCTGTAACTGCAAGTCATTGTTCAAATTTTGCTTGCCATCTTAAGTCAAATCAGCCACTTGCCATGTTTGCTTCACTGCTTCACCTCATCTCTGCTCAACTGCCAGATCCCATCAGCAACTCAAAACCTTTGATGAAAAAAAGTCTGCTTTCTATTTAGGCAAAAATTCAAATAAAGTCACATGTCACATTATATCATAAACAATGGTACAAAAACATATATCATAAGCTGCTGTTCTATAGTCTACTGTATATAGTAATATCAAAAGGACCCTCTTGTCTTTAGAAGACAAATCTGTGATATGAGATATATCCACTGGGGGGCAGTACATGAACACGTCTGATGCTGTCTCTAAATTTCCAAAACATTCATTTACAATGATATATATATATATATATATATATATATATATATATATATATATATATATACATATATATATATATATATATATCGGCTGGTGGTGGTTACTGGAATCGTCTTTAAAATAAAGACAGATACTATCCAAAACATTAGATCCTCAAATGATGCTGGGTTAATGCTGTTTCCTGTGTCACTTCATCCTCGTCATCTTTATGTTTATGTGAGTGATTCTCTGAGGCCCTGCTGGTGGCTTGTAGGCTGACGTTATTTTGGCAGGTGTAGCCTTCACCGTCTACATTATGACCCTCTACAAAACATGCGGGTCATTTTTCCAGAGTGCTCCGATTTGAATTGAAAGCTCGCTTTCATGGGTTGCTGTTATTAGACAGTGGTTTGATTGTTGGTGGGAGATGGCGAGCCGCGGGAGTATGACGCCGCTTCCTCTGCCCTCACTGAGGTTTTTTTTTTTTTTTCTTTTTTATCTCTCACTGTACGAGAAACGAGGAGGGGCTTGCTGCGCGCAGCGGAGGACGCAGCAGCCGATGTGTGTCGCCTGGTAGCCATACATCCGAGTCAGCTCGCTTGCACTGACCAGGGGCGGACAGCAGGTAGGACCGAGTGTGTTCCGTCTTAAATCCCGTATCTTGTGCATTTTGATGCGCGGCGTTGTGACTGCTCCCCTCAAACGGCGGGTTCTCGACAGAGAGGCGGACCGAACAAGCGCTGAAACACTTATCCACTGGCTTTTTCCTCGTGATTAGTGAGATACAGGCTGCTCCACCTCAGCGTTTCATCTCTGGATACGATCATTTTACCTCTCTCCTCTCTACAAGCCCGTCAGGCACCATCGCCAAACCCAACTATGGCCACGGCAGGCTGCTGTGACATTGACTCATAGAAGGTAATAAGATGAATATTTTAATGACCCACTTGTTTGGTTTTGTTGATCACACATTTAGACTGTGTGGTAAAATGCTCTGGTCAGAACCATCCCGTTAGCCTGTAGCCTGGACTGTAACTTGGACTTGAGCTCAATGTTATCTGGCTCTGCTCAACATCAAAGCTGACACTGACAGTGTGAGGCAGTGCACGCTGGGATACATCCACTCATTGTTTTGTGGAGGCCGACAGAAATGTGTAAGCAGACTGTGACATTATTTGGGTTAATCTGAAGAGACTGACACATCTGGTATTTTCTGATCTGGAGTGGGGAACATGTCTTTACTTTACCTGCACACGGGTCATAGGTCAGACTGCCTACATGGTTCCTGAGGAACCTTTAGATTTATTGTAAAGGACATTCTTTCTGCTCCAACCCTTATGTGAGCAGAATATTTAACATTACAGGTCATTTTTGGGTAGACCTGTCAGAGCCTTCAGAGTGGAGTTAGTCTTCTGCAAAGGTCACACTGTATCAGTGTGAGTTACATGCACGAGATTTACTGTATGTCACCACAACAAGTACAATTTAGTGATCACAGATAGTTCTCTTACATTTGTCAGTGCACTTTTGTCAATGCCTGTGGTTTGTGAAAGCTCTGTTAAAAGTGGAATGTGGAATGCTAGTGTTCTGTTCTGAGCAGTGTGAGGAATCAGCCATTATACTTTCACACTGTGTTTAATGAGAGATGGAAAGTCTACTCAGCACAAAGCTGTTCCTTCAGAAGAATACACATACAGTCAAAACTTAATGTCTCTTCTTTTTCCAATAGTTATGAAAAATAGAGTTTAGATAGATTAGAAAGGTTAAAAAACAGCCATTTTTCCATAAGGTATTTAATAGATAATTATCATGCATCACCACCGAGAGAAAATATTGATATTGTATTAAGTATTAAAATGCTTTTAATGTGCCATTTAATACATAATTATTATATGTATGCAAATATTCTGTCATTTCACAGTATGAGCTGTATGCTTGCATATTAGATAGATTTATTTTATACAGAGGTGGGTACGGTTCCAGTCAGAGCATCTGCAGAGAGCGGTCTACTCCGTGAGAGCACAGTACACAGATATAATTAGATCACAGCACTATCAATGTCACAAGCTCACATGCATCAGCCGCAGCTCTTGATAACGGCCTATTCTCCTGGAATCAGGCACAGCATTATTCACCCCAAGCTCAGAGAACGTTATCAAATGTTAAATGCCAAATATGTTGCCAATTCTCTACATTCTTATCAAAGAAAAATAGCTATTTAAGTTATTTAGTAAATTAACCATGCACTGCCTGGTGACTTTGTACCTTATTGGCAGCTCTTGTACCACAGTGATACAGTATTTGTTAAGCCACTAGGCTTTTAGGAATCACATAAAAACATGCTTTAAATGCACAAGACTGTGCCTTGTGTGTTTGTTAATGTGTTGTGGCCCTGGTTTTGTTAGGAATTAGGCCCAATCCCAATTCTCAAACTTACCCCTACCCCATGAATTTAGCCCTATAATTGATTTATATATATACATATATATATATATATATATATATAAGCCAGCCGAGAGACAGTCATAGACATAGTAGAGCTCAGAGTGATTGTTGAAGCTGTTGTTGGTTAGAAAGTGATTTCCCTCTCAGCTGTCACACATTCTCAGTCATCAGGAACACATTCCTGGTCGGAATTCCCCAGGAAATGTTCAGCTGGAAGGTGGGAAGTAGGGTTTGAAGAGTCATTGGAGAGTGTGATTGTTGAGCCATATTTAATGCATGAGTGTGTAGGAGGTGGAAAGTAAAACATGGCCAATACCGTCACTTTGACCAGGCCTCTGTGCTCTGTTGGGCCTGAAACATCGCTCTCCCATTGCTGCTGTCTCTGTGATCACAGCCTCTTTAGAGCTTGGCTCAGTTCCAGAGCTTTTCCTAAAGAGCAGGAGGTATGTGCTGTATTAGTTGGCAGCCATCCTCACTCCTCCACTTCGATGTGAAATCATCATTTCCTGTATTTCTCTCAGCAGATGAAAGCAAACAGTCAATATGTGAACATTACCGTGAGACGCAGATGGCTAGCACTAGAACAGCTTTTCAGAATACTTTTAGAATTGAAATAATCTTACTGAGGATGTGATTATATGCCACTAAAACAATACTTGACACACATGTTCCAGTGTTTGAACACACTGGATCTGGCTCCTTCACTTAGCCTTACCTATAATAATATACATGTGCATGTGCATATGTGTGTAGTGACTGTCCTGAAGCTGAGCTCACACACTATTGGCTTATTTTAGTGGTTCTCAAACTGTGATACAAGGCTTTTTGAGTGGTACTTAGGGAGTCTCAGTAGTTTATTTTTTGAGATTGAAATTTAAAAACATCAGGAAATCAATCCTTTTGTTCTTGGGCCATTGTCTAACAATTATTTTTTTCCAAGTTATCTCTGGATTTTATCCTGGTTTAAGTCCTACTTTAGTACTTTAGTTGTATTGTCTATTAATGAGTATGCCTGTTCATACATATAGTCAGGTCCATAAATATTGGGACATCAACACAATTCTAATCTTTTTGGCTCTATACACCACCACAATGGATTTGAAATGAAACAAACAAGATGTGCTTTAACTGCAGACCTCTAGCTTTAATTTGAGGGTATTTACATCTAAATCAGGTGAACAGTGAAGGAATTACAACAGTTTGTTTGAACTTACACTTTGTAAGTTCAAAAGTAATGGGACAGATTAACAATCATAAATCAAACTTTCACTTTTTAATACATGGTTACAAATCCTTTGAAGTCAATTACAGCCTGAAGTCTGGAACACATAGACATCACCAGACGCTGGATTTCATCCTGGTGATGCTCTGCCAGGCCTCTACTGCAACTGTCTTCAGTTCCTGCTTGTTCTTGGGACATTTTCCCTTCAGTCTTGTCTTCAGCAAATGAAATGCATGCTCAGTCAGATTCAGGTCAGGTGATTGACTTGCATAACATTCCACTTCTTTCCCTTAAAAAACTCTTTGCAGATGCAGATAATATTGTCTGAAACACTTCAGAATTCATCCTGCTGCTTTTGTCAGCAGTCACATCATCAATAAATACAAGAGAACCAGTTCCATTGGCAGCCATACATGTCCACGCCATGACACTACCACCACATGCTTCACTGATGAGGTGCTATGCTTTGGATCATGAGCAGTTCCTTTCCTTCTCCAGACTCTTCTCTTCACATCACTCTGGTACAAGTTGATCTTGGTCTCGTCGGTCCATAGGATGTTGTTCCAGAACTGTGAAGCCTTTTTTAGATGTTGTTTGTCAAACTCTAATCTGGCCTTCCTGTTTTTGAGGCTCATCAATGGTTTACATCTTGTGGTGAACCCTCTGTATTCACTCTGGTGAAGTCTTCTCTTGAGTGTTGACTTTGACACACAAGTGTTTAAGTATTTTATGATGGAGAAAGGTTTAAGAATCACTAATTTGTATTATTAGATATATTATTGACTTAGAATTTGGGGTCTATTAGCAATAAACCTAAAGCATATATTTGTAGATTTATTCAAATAGACCAATAACTAGAATCTTTCTTACAATGCTCATATCCACAGCTGCCTACATTGTACATCCCATTGCTTCATCTTAAACTGCTTAAGTTAGATGTCGTCTGTTAGTCTCATAACGCAGAAGAGATGTTGCTAGAACATAGATGAATGAATGTAATAATGACTGAAGTGGGACATGCCCAGTGTTTAGTGTAGAGTGTGTAAACAGGCAGCTGTGAGAGAGATGCATAATCGGAGGCAGAAGTAGGTCAGTAGGAGCTGGAGCGGTTCAGGGCAGAGGAGCTCAGCCTGCGGCGTTTCTCATCAACGGCTCAAATGAAAGGCCACTCAAAGCTCACATACTACAGGGTTAACTTTACTTTACTTTACTTTGCAGAGGTCTGAAATCAGTTTAGAAGCAATGAAAAATCAGACTTCTGAACAAATGCTGTCTACATATCTTAACAGAAATCCCAGGAGTGAACAATTACTACAGTTTCATTTGTATACCACTCCTTTTTTAGTATAATTCCACTTTCTCTGTGTAACATTTCATGAGGAGTCACTCCCTATGAATGTCTTCTTCTAGCCCACTTCTCACTTAAATGTTATCATCAGTAATTATGTGTGAAATCACACATGTTAGGTGTTAAATTCTTTTTCCAAATACTGCTATATCTGAAATTTTGAATATACATCACTTGGACTTGGTCTCACAAAAAGAGTTGAATGATCAGTAAAATTGTCCTGCAGGCAAGGGATTGTTAGTGTTGGTGATCATGTGATACCTGTGGGAAAAGATCATAGGACAGACTGCCTGGGCTAAAAAAGAGGGCAGCTGTGTGTGGTTAAAGGCATGTTTGTCGATATTTTACAGTAAAGTTCAAATGTCGGCTTAAGTCTGGACAGTCAGTAAATCCATAGAAAGCTGTTCATCACCAGAGCAGTCTTTGTTTGGTCCAGATGACTTGTTGAGCCTGTGAATAGTCACTTTGTTTGAATTTGATGGGTTTCTTTCAGCAGTATTGTAAGCACTAAGAGTCATGCAGGAGTAGTCTTTTTCTTAAGACTAGCTAAGGGGTCACTTTCAAATAAATGTAATTTGTTTATATTAAAAACTATGGTCTTTTTTTTTCTAAAATATTTTCTAGAGTTGCCATTCAGTCATATTTATGCAATTTAAGAAAAAGATTTGAAAATGAGTGTTGATGAATGAGGATTATCACATTACACTTTAAGTTAAGTTAAGTCAATTATTCTAAAAGCTAAATCAACCACGGAAGCCAATTTACATAAACCTACAGCATCTTCATGTTTCCAACAGCCACAGCCCCAACAATAACATATGTAGCCATCTCAATTAACATAACAGAGATTTAAGAGAGTGTGTTGCTTCAAATCTTTGTAGAAAGAAAGGTACTTAGGTTTTTTGGCCTACCAAGATGGCAGCGGCAACAAAATAGTCATGTTTTTTTTTTATTCTATCCTTTATTTAACCAGGTAAAGAAAAACACGCAGACCTATGCTCATTGCATCATCTGCAGCTGGACTTGTCACTCCTGTCCGAGTTTACATGAACAAGAGGGAACAGGGTGTCCGCTCACGTTAATGCTGCATTCACGGGGTCTTAGTATTTAACAGCATTATGCTTTTGTTTAAAAAAGAAAAGAAGCTGACTCGAGTTATTAACACATTATGAATTTAAAGCACATGAACGCAACATAAGCGTTCATGTGCGTTCAACATAAATTAAATTTATTAGAAGTACAACAAAATGTGTGATGCTTAACCTAAAATTATGACATTCAACACACACTTATGCCCCGTTAGAAATACATTTATCAAAAAATATAATGATGATGCTGTGGCAGGTGCACTCAGTCTTTATATATTCAATACTGTGTCCACTGTCTCCAGGGCCCGTACTGTTGGTGGATAAACTTTCCAGAAAATCTTAAGTCTTTCTTTTCCGTGTGACTCCTCTCAGCTCCAAGGGCAGCTCAAATATTCTCTAACAAATGCTCTGTGCCACTTCCCTCACAATGAACCGATGATAAGTAAAAATTAATAATATATCCATACAATTGTGTTTATTTTTATTTATCTGGGAAACTTACACTTTTCTTTGTTTTTGTGTTAAGATGTCTATCTCTATGCCCCTGGTTTTCACCAGATCCACCCATCACATGTATGTTGTTCCCTTTCAAAAGCTACACTCAATGCTGCATAGAAATACGCTATGGTGAACATTCTTTGTTCAACCGGTGGCTTGATCACCCGCAGCTGTGTGAGAGCGCATGTGGGTAATCAGCCAGAGGCTATAAGAACACGCGATGCAGAAGTGCCTTTAGGTTTCTTTGTCTTCAGGACCGTATTGTGCGTGTCGTTGCAAACTTGAGCTCTCGTGTCAAAAGAAAAAGCTCTATTTTGAACGAATATTGCCAGCAATAGAACAAGTTCCACACATTAAGCCAGAACACTTTGGAGGTGTCAAATGATTGGGATGTGGTCCTCCATGTCGGAGGCACATCTCTGACGAGGACAATTATGACTTCTCCTTCGAGTGTTTGGAGGAGGATCATGCAGCCATGGGTCTGCGGGGAGAGTGCGTGCATTGTAAGCAGCTGTTCATGAAGCTGCTCCGTGCACGGCTCGCTTTTTACGTAAGTGAGCCGACACCTCCAAAGAGTTCTGGGTTTCATGGCAGCCACGTCCACGGTGATACCCCTGGGGCTCCTGCACATGAGACCGTTCCAACTGTGGCTCAAAGCCAGGGGATTTATCCAAGGGCTAAGGGACAAATAAAGGTCACGCACCTTGTTCAGACCCTGGTTCCTCACCTTGGGTCCCACTCTAGGTCCATGTTGTCGTTGCAAGATGCTAATGACAGGGTGCGGTCTTGGATGGGCGTCCAGCCCAGGGGACATGGCGAGGCCATCTTCTCACATGGCACATCAATTGCCTCAAGATGGGGGCTGTATTTCTGGCCCTGAAGTACTTCCACCAGCAGCTAAGGTGCTGTCTTAGTCATGTCTTAGTCTAGGTGGACAATACAACAGTAGTCTCTTAAATAAATTACCATGGGAGACTGCGTTTGCGTTGCTTAAACAGGCTAGCGCGGCAGCTTCTGCTGTGGGCTCAGGACAAGTTCCTGTCTCTCAGGGTGATTTAACATTCCTGGGAGCATGAATGTGGGAGCAGACCTACTGTCCAGACAGGCTGTGACACATGGGGACTGGAAACTCCACCCCGACACAGTCGGTGATCACTGATACGTCACATGATGGAGGTCATGTAGCACACTCCAGTTTGGATGTGAAGCCATCGGTGTCCTGGTGGCAATGTTTTCTGCTTATGTTGAACAATGGCTTCACTCTTTGACAAAAAATATTCATAGATATTAGCACATAGATATTGATCACAGCTCAAAGGTTTTTGACAGATGGAGCAAAGGCTGGCTGTATTTGGAAAGAGGTTTTGAAGTAATGACAGTGTAGCGTATGAGCTATAATATATGAGGTAATAAGAAATATAAATTTATTAATTTGGGTAAATTATTAATTAATATTTTTATCCTCAAAATTGTCCCGTAAAGGGGCACCAAAAATAATACTGTAGCGTATATAGTGTAATTTACAAGGGTATGTTTGTATAAACATATAGAAGATTAATTTTAATAATTTCAATAATTAATTTTGATATTAATATTAATTCATTAAAATTAATTTCTAATTAAAAGGGGGCACCACCCTGGTTTTAACAGGTCCAGAGAAACTGTTTAGCCTAGTCTCATTAATCTTAAAGGAAGAGAATTCTATTGTTTTCGAACATTTCTTAATTATAAACAGAGAAACATTAATGTCTTTTACGGGGTTTTATTAAAAATCACACAGATCTAACACAGGTATAAGGATCAGTGTTGCCACAGTTACTTTGAAAAAGTAACTTAGTTACGTTACAGATTACTTGATTTAAAAAGTAACTTAGTTACTATACAGATTACTTGATTTTAAAAGTAACTAAGTTACTTTACAAGTTACTTTATTAGTTACATTCAGCAGCTGTCGACAACATAAAAATGACAACTGGTTTTGCCAACAATCACTTCATTTATAGTGTTTTTTTACAGTAACATCAACAATCTATCTCCTGACAATTAAAGTTGAATTTAAAAACTATTTCCTGAAAAATACATGTTTTTACAATAAATAAAGGCAGTCTCTCTTGACTTAACATAAATACTTGTTTTAATAAAAATAAAGGCAGTCTTCCTTTGTAACTAACTCTAAGGGAAAAGTAAATAAGTAATAATTTATTTTGTACTTTATTGTATTTGTCTCCTCTGTATGTAAATGTAATGAGCCTTTTATTTCCGCCTCTATAGTGGAACGTTAATTTGAGTCTAGAAAGGGGGACTGGTTAGCGAGGCACATGCGGAAGTCAGGAGGAAGTAATCTCATCTCGCTTTTAAAACGCTCCGAAATCATTAAGTTCTAAAGGAAAGGAGTGGATAATTAAGCACCTAGCTAGAACGGGAACAAGGTATGTCTTTCTTGACAAAAAATGACAAAAATAGTAACGCACAGTGACTTGGTTAAGTAACTTTAATCTGATTACTGGTTTGGAAATAGTAATGCGTTAGATTACTCGTTACTGAAAAATGTGGTCAGAATAGAGTAACGCGTTACTAAGTAACGCGTTACTGGCATCACTGATAAGGATAACTTAACATTGGAACAGGGAAAGGATAAACACAAAACACAGGAACGAACGAAGGGTTAAATACAGAGGTAAAAATTTGCTTTCACAGGGTTTGTGAAACCAGAGGAATGTTAGACATAATCTAACTGATGGCATTTAACCAAAGGGGCTTTTAACGGAGAGGGGTGGCGATTTTGGGCAGAGGACATTCTAACGACGCCAAGGCTGTTGTGTCACGTGCGGACTTACTGAGGTCAGCGGGGCTGGCTCGGTCCGGTGGGCCGCTATCAGCGGTCCGGGAGTCCGGAATGTTGGAGCGTTCTGGACGCTTCCTGGAGCGTTCCACACCGAAGATGCCGTCGCGTGACGTCTCCTCCAGAGGGTTTGCAGCCGGGATGTAGAAAGGGATGTCCGGTTGTTGCTCAGAGCGCCTGGGCCTCCGTGTAGCGCTAAAAGTCTGTTGTACAGGTCATTGCAGTGTCCGTGAAAGGGTTCTCAGCTGTTTGCTGGTTAAAACTTGCTTCTGCGCGCGCTCCTTTGGGAAGGGAGCGGGCGCTTTTAGCAGGCACAGTCTTAGAACAAAAAGTTTACTCGCGCTAACACGAGGCTCAAAAGCTTTAGCCATGGTGGCATTAGCGGTCCTGAGTGGACCGGACCTTGTGGGGTCAGCGAAGGCGGAGGGGCAAGAGCCAGCAGCAAAAGAGAAAGAGTTTTGGCTCGCAGCCAGCTTTTATTAACTTCGAGCCGGGGGGCGCTCTTCCGGCGGAAGAGGAAGTTGGCGGAAGAGGAAGCTGCTTGGGAAAATCTAAACTAAAGTTTTAACTAAAGTTTTTAAAACATTCCTTTTGTTTCAACCCATTCTCATAACACATAACCAACATTTATATCTGTAGGATTATACAAAGAAAAGTCGAGTATTATGAATATGCAGAATATTGTTGAAACATTAATTACATTTCATTTAAAACAAAACGGAAACCATAAAGGGAGTTGTTTGGGTCGCAACTCCGTGTCCTGGAAAAAGAACAGTATAAACAACACAATATCAAAAATACATTTTCCTGTAATGTAAGAATTACGAAATTGTCTTTTGATGATTGGATAGAGTCATTTGTTCATTTGACCACCAGGGGCGGTCTTTGATCGTTCTTGGATGTTAGGATCAAAAGCATTCCAATTGTCACTCAGAATGGAGATGGAGCACTCTCTGGTGAAGAGCACAGTTCTTGAATCCAGCTGAAATAACGATGTTATCATCAGTTTATGGTTAAAAAGACATGGCACCGGGGTGGCACTGGTCCTGAGCCACCTTTGATCCTGGAGCCCTGTGAACCCAGGTTCCACTGCTTGTAAAAGCAAGAGCAAAGTCATTAATAGCATTTCTTGTCCATAAAGCACTTTGGCCATGCTTTTGTCTGAAAGAAAACAGAGTTAAGGTGTAGCCTTCAGACACAGGCTTGTCTCTGAAGGCCTCTGGCAATGGCATAAAAGGCAGGGTAGTTAACCCGTGGGGATTCCAATGGTGGTTCTGCTACAACAGACAGTTATAGTCAACAATATAATGTATTTTTGTCAAAGCACAACTGATGATTCAGGTTGTCTGGTTTCAGCAGTTTGAAGAGAGGGTGGCTCCTTTGTGGAGAGCCACCCACATAACTTTTCTTCTCGATGCTGATGCTGCCGCCCTGCTGACTGAATGAGAACTCTCACTGTCTGTGAGTCTCTCAGTCCTGGAATATGTCTTTGCCATGTCAGCACCTTTGATTCTTAAGTGACATTTTTAAGGAGCATTTATTGTCTGACACAGCGCTGTGGGGCTGATTGTGTTACTGTGTCCTGGGTATTCGGCTCATCAGCTGAGCATTGACCTTATTTTGAGGGCAGAGGGATTCTCTGGTTACCTGCAACTTGAATTACAGCCTCTGTTTATAGAGATGTAATGATAAAGTTCTTCAAATAACCACCATTTATAGATTTGGATATTGTTTGTGAAGGAATAGGGGACTGTACAGTTTATGAAAAATAAGACAGAAAAAACACAAACAACATAAACACTTATCAATTTATGTCTTTGTAGAAATATTAAACAACAATATTCCATATGTTTGTATTATTGTGTGACTCAACCAAGCCATGGAATTCCTTCAGGGAAGAAAAAAATCCATTGATAGAATATCCTGGTCATTTACTATATTCAGGTTGTCAGCTGACCTCATTCTTTGGGCACATAACACTGCTGAACCTAGACCTGACCAACTGCAGCAGCCCTAGATCATAGCCCTGCCCCCACAGGCTTGTACGGTGGGCACTAGTCATGATGGGATCATGGCTTCATTTGTCTCTCTTCTTACCCTGATGATACCCATCACTCTAAAACAAGTCTGGACTCAACAGACCACATGACCTTCTTCCATTGCTGCAGAGTCCAATCTTTATTGGAAATCTACATTGAAGCCTTTTTTTTCCGATTAGCCTCACTGACAAAGGGACAAATTGGGACTAAACAGCTGTTTAATTGCCCACATTTCCAATTGTGGAAATGCTCTTACGTTCACTATTAAACATAGTCCTGAGTTCTACTGTTGTAGTTTTTTACGATTTAATTCCACCAAATGTTTAAGTGATTGTGGATTGCAACCATTCAGATTTTTTTTTTCAAGTAAAACAGTTTTTAATAATTGCTGAAACTACTAACCCAATTTTAGTAGTTTAAGCAATCTCCTTAGATGTGTGCTTTGCTCGCATCAGCTAGAGTTAAATAACTTGTTGCCAGCTGAAACATAATCATCCATGCAGTAATGGGATGCCCTTACCTACTTGCTTAATTAAATCCAGGTGGTGACTTTTTTGTGACTTGGTAGTGTGTTTCAAATTTAATGTTGTGTTTCTATCGGTTTATTGTTCTGGATCGTTCTCAGTCACGTGACTTTGTTGTTGCTGCCGTCATTTTGGTTGGCAAAAAGACTCTATTGTAGCGTATAATTAAGACTATCTATATTGAAGATCCACAGCACCAACATAATTTTGTCCCTTTTAAATCACTGGTGTTGAAACACGTGTTTGATATGTAGCTAAATATGTAATATGCAGACATTGTAAATATCAATATGGGTAGGTCAGAGTAGGCTCACCCTTTAATAGGCTATTAACATCTGGCTATTAGTTTGTTAGCAAACATGGTCAGAGTCAAGGTTGTTAGCTTTTTCTGAGGTTGCTTCAACCTTTATAATCATTCAGTTTTTACCATTTAAAAACAAATTCCAAAAACTATGATCGTAATAGAGGGATTTCTTCTACTATTGATGACTAATAGCTGTTGGTCGGAGAGGCCGTAGGCGCAAAATGGCTGCCACGTCTCTGACAGTCTGCCCCAGGGCATCTGTGGCTACAGTTGTAGCTTACCATCACCAGTGTGTGACTGTGTATGAATGAATGACGGCCTGTAAGCGCTTTGAGTCCCTTGGTCCCTCAGGAGAAAAGTGCAATAAAAATCCAATCCATTATTAATCCTTCCATAAGCTCATGGCTATGACAGTACACTTCATTTGACTCATTAGGGCAATTCTTCTAACATAATGTTTATAGCTGTAACCTGTTTAAAGCCTTAATTGTAAAAAAAAAAAAGTGTAATTGTTCTTGTGTCTGTTTGACTGTATAACCACAGCTGTCTTACTGTACAGCCACTTTGATTATTAATAAAAATAGGCAGCTGAGAGTAAATTGTGGCTCATCGGCTCCATAAAGGATTGAGACATTTCATTGCATTCTACAACAGCATTAATGCTAACATTTCATCCAACCTTAAGGCAAACAAGCCAAACGAGTAAATAAATTTAAAAAAATCCAGTGAATTCAACACTTTATAAGGAACCATGAGAGTCCCGACTCAATGACTAACACTAATCTTGGAACAGGGCAGCGCCGAATGGTGTTGAAACACCGTAAAATAAGACAAAAATGAGTTGAAGCACATTCACTGGACAGAATTAAACTCTAACAGCTTAAAAAGTGTTTGGGACTTTGCTGTATTTGGTGAAATATGCAAATTAGCCACGAGGCAACTCCCAAAGTCACACATCCCAAAGGCTCTGTTTCTATGATTCAACTCAGCCTGTTTTCATCATAAACGACAGATATGACTGAAGTTCAGATATAAGCGCAAGTAAAATGAGAAAAAACTTAAACTCTCTGAATTAGTCCAAACGACTACAACAAAACATAGCCAAAGCACAGGGCGCCACAGACAAGTTACACAAACACCTGGGATAAAAACTGTAGCCTACACTGTAAATAAGAATAACAAATTATATGCTTTACAGTGTAGACTAGATTACTGCTCTTCAGCACAAAATGGGAACAAAATTGTAAACAAGCCCAATTCTTTTCTATATCAGTGCCATCTACTTTTCGCAACCAAGAACGTAGCGACGTCATCATAGAACGAACCGTGACGTCATGTGAGAACGATCCATATTCACACAGATTCAAAGCACCTCAACAGTTCCTTTGCATTTTTTATTGCTTTGCAACAGCTATATTTGCATTTATAATGCACAATGTCAAATGAAGACAAGACATTAATTTTTTTATAGCCCAATATCACAACAATGGCCGCCTCAAAGGTTTTAACAGACTGCACTAGACAACACCCCCTGTCCTTAGACCCTCCATCAGGGTAAAACTCCCAAAAAAAAAAAACAGCCAGCGGGTGTACAGGGCGGCAGTAGCTCAGTGGGTAGAGCGGTCGTCCTTCGACCGGCGGGTGGGTGGTTCGAAACCAGGCTCGAAACATTCCAAAACATAACATCCCGCTCTCCCCCACATACTGTCGTTGTGTCCTTGGGCAAGACACTTAACCTACATTGCCTCCAGTAAATTTTCTGTAACACTGGTAAATAGCTTAATGTATGTAAAGTGCTTTTAGTGCCTACTACAGTAGGTGGAAAAGCGCTATATAAAAATTATTATTGATATTATTATAAAAGACAACCTCAGGGAGATCCAACAAAGGTGGGATCCACTCCCAGAATGGACAGCCCTTGCAGGGATGTGTCCAGGACAGTTGAAAATACACAAAACATATTTGCAACAAAAAATAAATGTATATATATTGGCAGTGTCCAGTGTCTGCCCTGTGTGTGTGTAATGTTAGGTGGGACCGCAGCCAACATCAAGGTAGATGACAGATGGGCTGGGGGTTGGGCTACACATCACCCAGCAGGTCTAAGGTTTGAGTCTAACCTAGGAGGAGATAGAAAAGAAAAAGAAGTGCTAAATACAACTGCAACAATAGGTTGGTGTAATAATAAAATTAGAGGTTGAGCATGTACCTACAGCTACACCCAGTGTGAGCTTGTACCTACAGCTTTAACCAGTGTAAACGTGTACCTACAGCAACAACCAGTGTGAGCGCGTATGTACAGCTACAACCAGTGTGAGTGTGTACCTACAGCTACAACCAGTGTGAGTGTGTACCTACTGATACAACCAGTGTGAACCTACTGATACAACCAGTGTGAGTGTGTACCTACAACTACAACCAGTGTGAGTGTGTACCTACAGCTATAACCAGTGTGAGTGTGTACCTACAGCTATAACCAGTGTGAGTGTGTACCTACAGCTACAACCAGTGTGAGTGTGTACCTACAACTACAACCAGTGTGAGTGCATATGTACAGCTACAACCAGTGTGAGTGTGTACCTCCATCTACAACCAGTGTGAGTGTGTACCTACAGCTACAACCAGTGTAAACGTGTACCTACAGCTACAACCAGTGTGAGTGTGTACCTACAGCTACAACCAGTGTAAGTGTGTACCTACAGCTACAACCAGTGTGAGCGCGTACGTGCAGTTACAACCAGTGTGAGCGTGTACCTGCAGCTACAACCAGTGTGAGTGTGTACCTACAGCTACAACCAGTGTGAGTGTGTACCTACAGCTACAACCAGTGTGAGTGTGTACCTACAGCTACAACCAGTGTGAGCGTGTACCTGCAGCTACAACCAGTGTGAGTTTGTACCTACAGCTACAACCAGTGTGAGTGTGTACCTACAACTACAACCAGTGTGAGTGTGTACCTACAGCTACAACCAGTGTGAGTGTGTACCTACAGCTACAACCAGTGTGAGCGCGTACGTGAAGTTACAACCAGTGTGAGTGTGTACCTGCAGCTACAACCAGTGTGAGTGTGTACCTACAGCTACAACCAGTGTAATTGTGTACCTACAGCTACAACCAGTGTGAGCACGTACGTGCAGTTACAACCAGTGTGAGTGTGTACCTACAGCTACAACCAGTGTGAGTGTGTACCTACAGCTATAACCAGTGTGAGTGTGTACCTACAGCTACAACCAGTGTGAGTGCGTACGTACAGCTACAACCAGTGTGAGTGTGTACCTACAGCTACAACCAGTGTGAGTGTGTACCTACAGCTACAACCAGTGTGAGTGTGTACCTAGAACTACAACCAGTGTGAGTGTGTACCTACAACTACAACCAGTGTGAGCGCGTACGTGCAGTTACAACCAGTGTGAGTGTGTACCTGCAGCTACAACCAGTGTGAGTGTGTACCTACAGCTACAACCAGTGTAAGTGTGTACCTACAGCTACAACCAGTGTGAGCACGTGTGTTACAACCAGTGTGAGTGTGTACCTACAGCTACAACCAGTGTGAGTGTGTACCTACAGCTACAACCAGTGTGAGTGTGTACCTACAGCTACAACCAGTGTGAGTGTGTACCTACAGCTACAACCAGTGTGAGTGTGTACCTAGAACTACAACCAGTGTGAGTGTGTACCTACAGCTTTAACCAGTGTAAACGTGTACCTACAGCTACAACCAGTGTGAGCGCGTATGTACAGCTACAACCAGTGTGAGTGTGTACCTACAGCTACAACCAGTGTGAGTGCGTGTACCTACAGCTACAAGCCAAGTGTGAGTGTGTACCTACAGCTACAACCAGTGTGAGTGTGTACCTACAGCTATAACCAGTGTGAGTGTGTACCTACAGCTACAACCAGTGTGAGTGTGTACCTACAGCTACAACTAGTGTGAGTGTGTACCTACAACTACAACCAGTGTGAGCGCGTATGTACAGCTACAACCAGTGTGAGTGTGTACCTACAGCTTTAACCAGTGTAAACGTGTACCTACAGCTACAACCAGTGTGAGCCCGTATGTACAGCTACAACCAGTGTGAGTGTGTACCTACAGCTACAACCAGTGTGAGTGTGTACCTACAACTACAACCAGTGTGAGTGTGTACCTACAGCTACAACCAGTGTGAGTGTGTACCTACAGCTAAAACCAGTGTAACTGTGTACCTACAGCTACAACCAGTGTGAGTGCGTATGTATAGCTACAGCCAGTGTGAGTGTGTACCTACAGCTACAACCAGTGTGAGTGTGTACCTACAACCAGTGCGAGTGTGTACCTACAGCTACAACCAGTGTGAGTGTGTACCTACAGCTACAACCAGTGTGAGTGTGTACCTACAACTACAACCAGTGTGAGCGCGTATGTGCAGTTACAACCAGTGTGAGTGTGTACCTTCAGCTACAACCAGTGTGAGTGTGTACCTACAGCTATAACCAGTGTGAGTGTGTACCTACAACTACAACCAGTGTGAGCGTGTATGTACAGCTACAACCAGTGTGAGTGTGTACCTAAACTACAACCAGTGTGAGTGTGTACCTACAGCTATAACCAGTGTGAGTGTGTACCTACAGCTACAACCAGTGTAAGTGTGTACCTACAGCTACAACCAGTGTGAGTGTGTACCTACAACCAGTGTGAGTGTGTACCTACAGCCAGTGTGAGTGTGTACCTACAGCTACAACCAGTGTGAGTGTGTACCTACAACCAGTGCGAGTGTGTACCTACAGCTACAACCAGTGTGAGTGTGTACCTACAGCTATAACCAGTGTGAGTGTGTACCTACAGCTACAACCAGTGTGAGTGTGTACCTACAGCTACAACCAGTGTGAGTGTGTACCTAAACTACAACCAGTAGTGTGTGTACCTACAGCTATAACCAGTGTGAGTGTGTACCTACAGCTACAACCAGTGTGAGCGCGTATGTACAGCTACAACCAGTGTGAGTGTGTACCTACAACTACAACCAGTGTGAGTGTGTACCTACAGCTATAACCAGTGTGAGTGTGTACCTACAGCTACAACCAGTGTAAGTGTGTACCTACAGCTACAACCAGTGTGAGTGTGTACCTACAACTACAACCAGTGTGAGTGTGTACCTACAACCAGTGTGAGTGTGTACCTACAACCAGTGTGAGTGTGTACCTACAGCTACAACCAGTGTGAGTGTGTACCTACAACCAGTGCGAGTGTGTACCTACAGCTACAACCAGTGTGAGTGTGTACCTACAGCTATAACCAGTGTGAGTGTGTACCTACAACTACAACCAGTGTGAGCGTGTATGTACAGCTACAACCAGTGTGAGTGTGTACCTAAACTACAACCAGTAGTGTGTGTACCTACAGCTATAAGCAGTGTGAGTGTGTACCTACAGCTACAACCAGTGTAAGTGTGTACCTACAGCTACAACAAGTGTGAGTGTGTACCTACAACTACAACCAGTGTGAGTGTGTACCTACAACCAGTGTGAGTGTGTACCTACAGCTACAACCAGTGTGAGTGTGTACCTAAAGCTACAACCAGTCTGAGTGTGTACCTACAACTACAACCAGTGTGAGTGTGTACCTAGAACTACAACCAGTGTGAGCACGTACGTACAGTTACAACCAGTGTGAGTGTGTACCTACAGTTACAACAAGTGTGAGTGTGTACCTAGAACTACAACCAGTGTGAGTGTGTACCTACAGCTTAACCAGTGTGAGTGTGTACCTACAGCTATAACCAGTGTGAGCATACCTACAGTTACAACCAGTGTGAGTGTGTAAACTACAACCAGTGTGAGTGTGTACCTAAACTACAACCAGTGTGAGTGTGTACCTACAGCTATAACCAGTGTGAGTGTGTACCTACAGCTACAACCAGTGTAAGTGTGTACCTACAGCTACAACCAATGTGAGTGTGTACCTACAACTACAACCAGTGTAAGTGTGTACCTACAACTACAACCAGTGTGAGTGCGTATGTACAGCTACAACCAGTGTGAGTGTGTACCTCCAACTACAACCAGTGTGAATGTGTACCTACAACTACAACCAATGTGAGTGTGTACCTACAGCTACAACCAGTGTGAGTGTGTACCTACAGCTATAACCAGTGTGAGTGTGTACCTACAGCTACAACCAGTGTGAGTGTGTACCTACAGCTACAACTAGTGTGAGTGTGTACCTACAACTACAACCAGTGTGAGCGCGTATGTACAGCTGCAACCAGTGTGAGTGTGTACCTACAGCTACAACCAGTGTAAGTGTGTACCTACAGCTATAACCAGTGTGAGTGTGTACCTCCAACTACAACCAGTGTGAGTGTGTACCTACAGCTAAAACCAGGGTAACTGTGTACCTACAGCTACAACCAGTGTGAGTGTGTATGTATAGCTACAGCTAGTGTGAGTGTGTACCTACAGCTACAACCAGTGTGAGTGTGTACCTACAACCAGTGCAGTGTGTACCTACAGCTACAACCAGTGTGAGTGTGTACCAGCTACAACCATTGTGAGTGTGTACCTACAACTACAACCAGTGTGAGCGCGTATGTACAGCTACAACCAGTGTGAGTGTGTACCTAAACTACAACCAGTGTGAGTGTGTACCTACAGCTATAACCAGTGTGAGTGTGTACCTACAGCTACAACCAGTGTAAGTGTGTACCTACAGCTACAACCAGTGTGAGTGTGTACCTACAACCAGTGTGAGTGTGTACCTACAACCAGTGTGAGTGTGTACCTACAGCTACAACCAGTGTGAGTGTGTACCTACAACCAGTGCGAGTGTGTACCTACAGCTACAACCAGTGTGAGTGTGTACCTACAGCTATAACCAGTGTGAGTGTGTACCTACAACTACAACCAGTGTGAGCGTGTACGTACAGCTACAACCAGTGTGAGTGTGTACCTAAACTACAACCAGTAGTGTGTGTACCTACAGCTATAAGCAGTGTGAGTGTGTACCTACAGCTACAACCAGTGTAAGTGTGTACCTACAGCTACAACAAGTGTGAGTGTGTACCTACAACTACAACCAGTGTGAGTGTGTACCTACAGCTACAACCAGTGTGAGTGTGTACCTAAAGCTACAACCAGTCTGAGTGTGTACCTACAACTACAACCAGTGTGAGTGTGTACCTAAAGCTACAACCAGTCTGAGTGTGATTACCTACAACTACAACCAGTGTGAGTGTGTACCTAGCTGACAACCAGTGTGAGGCGGAGTTAGTGGTTACAACCAGTGTGAGTGTGTACTGCTGGAGATGAGAGGTACAACCAGTGTGAGTGTGTACCTAGAACTACAACCAGTGTGAGCACGTGCTCTGCAGTTACAACCAGTGTGAGTGTGTACACAGTTACAACCAGTGTGAGTGTGTACCTAGAACTACAACCAGTGTGAGCTGCAGATCCACTAGTTACAACCAGTGTGAGTGTGTACCTACAGCTATAACCAGTGTGAACGTATACCTACAGTTACAACCAGTGTGAGTGTGTACCTAAACTACAACCAGTGTGAGTGTGTACCTAAACTACAACCAGTGTGAGTGTGTACCTACAGCTATAACCAGTGTGAGTGTGTACCTACAGCTGTGAGTGTGTACCTACAGCTACAACTAGTGTGAGTGTGTACCTACAACTACAACCAGTGTGGTGAGTGTGTACCTACAGCTACAACCAGTGTAAGTGTGTACCTACAGCTATAACCAGTGTGAGTGTGTACCTCCAACTACAACCAGTGTGAGTGTGTACCTACAGCTAAAACCAGGGTAACTGTGTACCTACAGCTACAACCAGTGTGAGTGCGTATGTATAGCTACAGCTAGTGTGAGTGTGTACCTACAGCTACAACCAGTGTGAGTGTGTACCTACAACCAGTGCGAGTGTGTACCTACAGCTACAACCAGTGTGAGTGTGTACCTACAGCTACAACCATTGTGAGTGTGTACCTACAACTACAACCAGTGTGAGCGCGTATGTGCAGTTACAACCAGTGTGAGTGTGTACCTTCAGCTACAACCAGTGTGAGTGTGTACCTACAGCTATAACCAGTGTGAGTGTGTACCTACAACTACAACCAGTGTGAGCGTGTATGTACAGCTACAACCAGTGTGAGTGTGTACCTAAACTACAACCAGTGTGAGTGTGTACCTACAGCTACAACCAGTGTAAGTGTGTACCTACAGCTACAACCAGTGTGAGTGTGTACCTACAACCAGTGTGAGTGTGTACCTACAACCAGTGTGAGTGTGTACCTACAGCTACAACCAGTGTGAGTGTGTACCTGCAACTACAACCAGTGTGAGTGTGTACCTACAACCAGTGTGAGTGTGTACCTACAGCTACAACCAGTGTGAGTGTGTACCTAAAGCTACAACCAATCTGAGTGTGTACCTACAACTACAACCAGTGTGAGTGTGTACCTAGAACTACAACCAGTGTGAGCACGTATGTACAGTTACAACCAGTGTGAGTGTGTACCTACAGTTACAACCAGTGTGAGTGTGTACCTAGAACTACAACCAGTGTGAGCGCGTACGTACAGTTACAACCAGTGTGAGTGTGTACCTACAGCTATAACCAGTGTGAACGTATACCTACAGTTACAACCAGTGTGAGTGTGTACCTAAACTACAACCAGTGTGAGTGTGTACCTAAACTACAACCAGTGTGAGTGTGTACCTACAGCTATAACCAGTGTGAGTGTGTACCTACAGCTACAACCAGTGTAAGTGTGTACCTACAGCTACAACCAATGTGAGTGTGTACCTACAACTACAACCAGTGTAAGTGTGTACCTACAACTACAACCAGTGTGAGTGCGTATGTACAGCTACAACCAGTGTGAGTGTGTACCTCCAACTACAACCAGTGTGAGTGTGTACCTACAGCTACACCCAGTGTAAACGTGTACCTACAGCTAGGGTGGTATATAACCGTGTGATCGTTATAGTTGAACACCGTCATTAGAACTCTATAACTGCCAAAACCGTGTCATTAAAATATTTTTTATATTTACCACTTCATTAAATTTTGCTTTGTAGAAAACCTTTCTTAAAAACGAATTCTGTTTTGTACAAATTTTATCTTAATTTTAATAAATGTTTCATTAACCAATTGCATGTATTTTAATAAATAAAAAGCAAATATAGCAGACAATGATAACACGTGACATGCGCGCGCGCACTTGCACTGCACTGTGAACTAGGCGCATCTCATCATAAATGAAACTCAGCGTAGGCCTATACCTCATACATTAGCACAAATACAGTGCCAGCCACTCAGGAGCTTTTGGCAAAGTCATCTTTCCTTGACCCACGATACAGAGGCAATGGGGGGGATGGATTGGGGGAGACAAAAGATGCACTCCGGGGGGAAATTGTATCAGCTGACGAGGGAAACGGAGGCGGAGTTAGTGGTGCTTCAGAGGCTGCTGCTGCTGGAGATGAGAGGTCTGTGCACAATCTTGGATATCTCCTTAATAAACGGAGGTCTGAAATCTCTGCCCCTTTACCGATCAGAGCGCGCGCTGACACGGCGTTAACCCGCTATCTCCAAGAACAACCAATTTACTCTACGGCAGATCCACTAGCATGGTGGCGAGTAGTGTTGTTTTTGGCGGCCTGTTTTAATTTTAGTTTTAGTCTAGTCTTTGTGTCAAGCTGTCATTTTAGTTTTTATTAGTTTTAGTCACGTTCATACTCTTTTTAGTCTAGTCTAGTTTTAGTCGACTAAAAGTCTGAGCATTTTAGTCTTATTTTAGTCAGAATTATCCATGACTATTTTCGTCTAGTTTTAGTCGACAAAAACTGATGACATTTTTAGTCAAGTTTTAGTCAATGAAAATTGTATTTTCACTTGAGGGTGAGTATATGATGACAGAATTTTCATTTTAAAGTGAACTATCCCTTTAATGCCTATACCATTTGTTTAAATGTATATTTTGGTCTAGAATACGGTATTCAAACTTTCAAAGTCATGTTGTTGATGCCAAATTCAGTTCAGAGTGATTGCTATGTGAATTTAAAAAAAACTAGCTAAAGTATTTGGCCAACAAGGGATGTCAGTCAGTCAGGTAGGAACTAAGAACTCACTTTACACTCTCTCACATAAACACACACACACACACACACACACACACACACGCTAGTCACACACGTTTGTCTCAGTCGTTTTCAGCTCCAGTGGCTAACGTCTAAAGCTAACGTTAAAATGAGACACATTAACCACAGTCTCATGAGTTGGCTTGGCATGAGCCTAATATAGAAAGTAACGTTATGGTAATGTCTTTTGACTTACCTCAATTTCATTATGGAATGCCTTGAGATGTCTCTTAAGGTTTGTGGTGTTTTTTCCTGTGATTTTGTGGCCGCATTTCTCCCCATCTTTTTTCACAACACATTCAGTTTTCTTTTCCACTTCTATGTAATGAAAGTTTTTCCAAATGTCGTTTCTTCTTTTTCTTCCAAAGATGAACCCCGGCTGGCCGGCCATCGGACCCTTTCTCTCTGTCAGGCTAATAGACTTAACTTTGTCGTTTAAATACACTAACCATGACACTCACCGCAGTCTAAATATCTAAATAATGCCGCGAGTGAGGCTTGAGAAGTGGACGTCGCCTGCGTCTGCGCAGTGCAACCTGATGCAGCCTCCCGAAAGGGAGACACAGCAGGAAACAGAAATTACTACAAAAATACTACGACTAAACGAGACGAAATAAGGTTATAACATTTTGTCTCGTCTTGGTCAACGAAAATGAAGAGACATTTTAGCATAGTTTTTATTTTGTAAACCACATTAAGTCTCGTTTTTATTCACAACGCGATAATGCATTATACATTTAATTATAGTTATCGTCACATGATCAGCATTTACGTTGCGTCTCCGCTCGTTTTCGTCACGTGATAAAGGTTCGTTGACGACGATATTTAGTCATAATTTTCGTTGACGAAAGCAACACTAGTGGCGAGACAATGAAACACGCTATCCGCTCTTAGCAAAATTGGCACGTAAATACATGTGTATTTGTGCTACAAGCACAGCATCAGAGCAAGTTTTTAGCACTGCGGGGAACATAGCTACCCCTGTCAGATCGTTTTGTTTACTGTGTGTGATTCATTTAAAACAAAGCACGTTCATTGCAAAGTTCTTTTTTTTTTTTTTGTTAAGGATTTGTTCACTGTGTGTGATTCATTTAATAAGCACATTCACTGCTAGTTGTCTTGCTGTTAATTTTAAATAAACGTAGAGCAAGTAGCTAATCAGTGTCTGCTCGTTTATTCAAACTAATACCCCCACGCACCCCCCCCCCTGACGGTTATGTTATGAACCGTCACATTTGACTCACGTCATAACCGTCATCACCAATTCTGAAACCGGCACACCCCTACCTACAGCTGCACCCAGTGTAAACGTGTAACGACAGCTACAACCAGTGTGAGTGGGTATGTACAGCTACAACCAGTGTGAGTGTGCACCTACAGCTACAACCAGTGTGAGTGTCTACCTACAACCAGTGTGAGTGTGTACCTACAACCAGTGTTAGTGTGTACCTACAGCTACAACCAGTGTGAGTGTGTACCTTCAACCAGTGTGAGTGTGTACCTACAGCTACAACCAGTGTGAGTGTGTACCTAAAGCTACAACCAGTCTGAGTGTGTACCTACAACTACAACCAGTATGAGTGTGTACCTACAGCTATAACCAGTGTGAGTGTGTACCTATAAAGCCCATTCCATAAAAAGTGGGCTCTATAAGAAAAAGCTCTTTAGCCAGCAGACTTCTTCTTATTTTAAGGATGTTGAAAAAGGCCAGCGTCCTGAGAGTAAAAGGTATGAGCTGGAGTATACCGGGTGATAAGGTCAGATAGGTAAGAAGGCGCGCGTCCACAAAGACATTGATATGTTAAAAGGATAACTTTGAAATCAGCTCTAACATTAATAGGAAGTCAGCTTAGTTAAAAGTCTGGCAGCTGTATTTTGGACCATTTGTAGTCTGTGAGTACCTTTACTATTATCACACATAGGATTCTAACCAAGCAAAGGCAGAGCCAGAGATGTCAAAAACATCTTTAAGTCTGTTAATTAGCACTGCATGATCTATCGTATCAAATGTGGCGCTGAGATCTAGCAATAACAGTAGAGCAAATGAGTCCTCGTCCATCTGAAGGAGGAGAAAATTTGTCACTTTGACTAAAGCTGTTTGAATGTAATAAGAGGCCCTAAATGCAGAATGAAAGTGCTCGAGGAGATAATTTTCCAAGAGTAAAATGTTTTAACACAATTTTTTTCTTTAAGAATTTTGGGTAAAAAAGGTAAATTGGAGTCAAGATTGAAATTATTTAGGCATCTAGAACCAGAGTAGGTTTTTTGAGCAGGGGTTTGACCACTGCCAGCTTGAAAATGGAAGGGACGGTGCCAGTAGACAGGGACAAGTTAATAATGTTCAACATAATTTGCCCCACATAGAGCCACAGTTATTTAAGCTTTTTTGCTAGCAGGATATCCAGGAGGCACGTGCTTTACATGAAGAAACCACCTTTGTGGCTCATCGAGGGATACAGGATCTAAGACTAACAGACGAGAGATCTGTGGATCCAAGTGTATGGGACATGGAGCTGACGAAGACAAAACCAAAATATTATTCTTGATATCTTCAATTGTATGATTAAAGAAATCTATAAAAGCAGGAGTCTTCAGTTGTTTTTGGTTGGATTAGCTTAGCAACTGTCCCAAAACGATACCTGGGGTTATACCAGTTTTCTCTGATTAGAGATGAAAAATAGGCCGTCTTTGCAGCGCTGAGGGGCACTTTTGATAATATTTGTTTTTGACTTGCGCCATTTGCATTCAAAACAGGCCTGTTTTAAAGCCCGGTTTTCCTCGTTATACCATGGTGTAGGTTGTGTGGTTGGTCTGGGCTTTATCCTGAGGGGTGCCACTCGGTGAGTCGTGATGGCCAAGAGGGTGGCATGGACCTTCTCTGTGTAGGCCTCTACTGAGTTTCCAGGTGTAATTAAATTAAGTAGGATATTGGTCCACCGTGTCGTAAACATTGCCATTGCAGCTACGCTAAAATTTTGGGAAGACACTAAGCATTTAATTTATCTTAAATTCCACCAGTGAGTGATCTGAAACAGGAGATGAAAGAGAGGAGTCCAAGAGATGGGAAACATCTATTCCCCGAGCCAAAACAAGATCAAGATAGTTTCCACTAATGTGTGTGGGCTCATAAACAAACTGGTTGAAAGACAGGGTTATAAGCAGTGATTGAAATGCTTTGGCCAGAGGATCACTCTCCTTTAGATGACTATTAAAGTCACCAACTAGAAGGATGTTATCAGAGTGGGTTTATTAAGTCAGAGAGGAAAGCTCCAAACTCATCCAAGAAAGAATAGTAGGGACCCGGTGTAATGCGGGAAGGAGGACTCAAGTGCGCACAAGACAGTGAAGGTAAGTGATACTTTATTAAAGTACAGATAGTGATAGGAAGCTGGAGAGATGGGCTGAGAGTTGGAGTTGAACCATGAAGCTGAACCGAGACCTGGTGCCGAACCGGTGACTGGAGACCAAGCTGGAGAGCTGGGCTGAGAGTTGGAGTGAGCCGTGGAGCTGCGCCGAAGCCTGGAGCCGAGTCGGTGACTGGGACCAAGCTGGGGAGCTGGGTTGAGAGTTGGAGTGAGCCGTGGAGCTGCGCAGAAGCTTGGAGCCGAGTCGGTGACTGGGGCCAAGCTGGGGAGCTGGACTGAGAGTTGGAGTGAGCCGTGGAGCTGCGCCGAAGCCTGGAGCCGAGTCGGTGACTGGGACCAAGCTGGGGAGCTGGGCTGAGAGTTGGAGTGAGCCGTGGAGCTGCGCCGAAGCCTGGAGCCGAGTCGGTGACTGGGACCAAGCTGGGGAGCTGGACTGAGAGTTGGAGTGAGCCGTGGAGCTGCGCCGAAGCCTGGAGCCGAGTCGGTGACTGGGGCCAAGCTGGGTAGCTGGGCTGAGAGTTGGAGTGAGCCGTGGAGCTGCACCGAAGCCTGGAGCCGAGCCGGTGACTGGAACCAAGCTAGGAAGCTGGGCTGAGAGTGAAGTCCAAACCTGAGACTTGGAGTGAAGGCTGGAGAGAGGACTGAGACAAGAGCTGGAACAAACGCTGGAAACATTCACACAAAGTATGCTGAACGATCTGGCAGGGAAGAGGTGGACAGGAGAGGTTTAAATACCTCACTGATGGTAATAGGTTACAGGTGCTTGGGACAGGTGGCAGTGATGAGATGAAGGAGAGAGAAGGAAAGTGGAGTGGATCCCTGAGAGACACGGAGTGGATCTGACACCCGGAGGGCAATAGATTACAGCTAAATAAAATGGCTTACTTCCGTTTATTTGAGAAGTATGTTTGTAGTATGTATGAAGTATGTCAAATATGTTTGAGTAACACTTTGAATGAGTTGAATTTTGGTTGGTTTGGTGATGTACATGTAAAGCAAAATGCAGCTTTATGGTTGCAACACCACCCTGTTTCGACGTGCGAGCAACCTGTGCATACGCATAATCAGAGGGAGAGGCTTCCTTTAGTGGCAGAGAAATATTAGGACTAAGCCAATTTTCACAAAGACAAAGTAAATCCAAGCTATGAGAAATAATAAGATCATTAATTAAGAGTGCTTTGGAGGATTGAGACCGCACATTTAGGAGACCGATCTTCAGTCTTGATATAGAGCCTGGATTTGAGGGCTGGTCCAGTGGAGAGATAGTGACAGGAACAAGCTGTCGAGATCTGACAGTTGCAGGATTTAAAAGATTGCCTCTGAGTTATAATAACATGAGGACAGTATGATTTGGGGTTGCTAACAGTGAGTTTTCAGATGTGTTTGAGGACTTAATAAATTAAATAATTTAGGCAGTAGACGATGATGATGTGTCATCAATGATGACACAGCCTAACCAGACAACTAAAAGCTACTACATTATCGAGTTCCACACCCGCAGTATTATGACTAGCAGTTTCTCTAATCACCTGCGACCTGATGAGATTTCTTGTGTCAAATGCACCGAATGCAATTGTCTATATTACTAAACAAAATGGCAGCATCATGTCCAGTAGGATGCAGGCCATCTGCCCTCAGCAGCCTGGGCATCCCCAGAAAAAAGGCCAGTTATCCATGTAACCATAACCTTTCTGACTACAATCTGCCATACTGTTCATCACTACCCCTTACGGGGAGGTGGCCAGAGACAATTAATTGATGCCGACTTATCTTGTTCCCTAGTTCAAAAGTCCTGGCTAGGCTATCTTTGGTTACTTCTAACAGCCTCATTCTCACATTATTGGTGCCGACATAATATCTGCTTTTATGTAGTGTGAGTTTGTGTCTCTGGAAACTTTCCCTTCCTGTGTGATGTCAGCACTCTAAGATTAGTGCCGAAAACCCAGTTTGCGGTCAGAGGTAGTGACCGCCCAGTTTGCGGTCAGAGGTAGTGACAGCGGACAAGAGCAGACAACTGGAGGCTTGCCCCTGCCTGCACGCTTGCGCCGCTGGACCGGGACAAATGTTGCACTCTCTGCAACAACTGCCGGTGCAGCTGAGCCGCAACTGGAGCTATTGCTAGCAGGACTGCTATCTGAACTGAATCTGAAACTATTAGGAAACACTTACACATTTAAAGTAACCAAACTGCTGATCTAGCTGCTCTAACTTACAAACGCATCTCTCCAATAGAGACAGCCTATTTAGCAACAATGAACAAGAAAGACACTCCATTGCCACCAGCGGCAACAACACCGAGTAGCTTAGCTAAGCTAGTGTAGGTACAGCTAAGTCAAGCCAACTGTAGACAATTTACAATGAGAACTTCTTAAATACACACAACAGTACTAACCACAAGTTAAACAGAAAACTCTGTACACACAACAAAACTATCCATCAGTAAGACAGCAATTGTAACAAACACGCCAATCGAGGTATGCTCAGCGCTAATTCATATGCTAAAAACCCGCTAGCATGTTAGCTAGCACAAAGAGAAGGGTGCCCTGTTCACAAAAACAAAAGCAAATCGAATCTTGCAGAAATATAGCCAGTATAGCAATGAATGAAGTGTGGTGCACAGTTAAAGTGTTGACAATGTTATCTGAAATAAAAGAAACGTAACTTTAGGACAATGTCAGAAGAGATACACTCGCCTGAATGTTAGCGTCACCAGTCAGCACGTCCTCCGTCCCAAGAGCAGTTGTCCTCAGTTTTTTATTTCCTCTTTGTGTTACATTTCTGCAGTGAGCGAAAACAGAGATGAAGTCAGAGTGACATTGAGCTTCTCTGAGGAAATATAGAGACTGCAGTCACACAGTGAAGTGGCTGAACAACAATGTGCATTGTAATGAAAAGTGCAATTACAATGCTGATGGATGTGCAATTCAGAATAAATAAATGTTAAATGTTATTTCAAAGAGAAATGTGTTATATCTGTTTATTTGAACTGTGTTGCTCCATCCATCCATCTTCTACCGCTTATCCGGGGCCGGGTGCTAAGGGGCAGTGGTCTAAGCAGAGACGCCCAGACTTCCCCTTCCCCAGACACTTCTTCCAGCTCTTCCGGGGGGATACCGAGGCGTTCCCAGGCCAGCCCGAGAGACATAGTGCCTCCAGCATGTCCTAGGTCTTCCCCGAGGTCTCCTCCCTGTGGAACATGCTCGCAACACCTCCCTAGGGAGGTGTCCAGGAGGGATCCGAAATAGATACCCGAGCCACCAAGATCTCGTTCTTTCGGTCATGACCCAAAGCTCATGACCATAGGTGAGAGTAGGAATGTAGATTGACTGGTAAATCAAGAGCTTTGCCTTGCAGCTCAGCTCCTTCTTTACCACGACAGACCAGTACATTACTGCAGAAGCTGCACCGATCCGTCAATCTCACGCTCCTTCCTTCCCTCACTCGTGAACAAGACCCCAAGATACTTAAACTCCTCCACTTGAGGCAGAAGCTCTCCACCAACCTGAAGGGGTCAAGCCACCCTTTTTCCGAGAACCATGGTCTCAGACTTGGAGGTGCTGATCCTCATCCCAGCCGCTTCACACTCGGCTGCAAACCGCCCCAGTGCACACTGGAGGTCCTGGCTTGATAGAGCCAACAGGACAACATCATCTGCAAAAAGCAGAGACGAGATCCTGTGGTCCCCAAACCAGACTCCCTCCGGCCCCTGGCTGCGCCTAGAAATCCTGTCCATAAAGATAATGAACAGGACCAGTGACAAAGTGCAGCCCTGCCGAAGTCCAACATGAACCGGGAACAGGTCTGACTTACTGCCGGCAATGCGAACCAAGATCCTGCTCCGGTCGTACAGGGACCGAAAAGCCCTTTGCAGAGGGCCCCATACCTTTAGAGCATCCTGCACAGGGCGCCACAAAGCACATGTGGACTGGTTGGGCAAACACCCATGAACCCTCCAGCACCCTGGAGAAGGTATAGAGTTGGTCCAGTGTTCCACGACCGGGACAAAAACCGTATTGTTCCTCCTGAATCCGAGGTTCGACTCTTGGCTGGATTCTCCTCTCCAGTACCCTGCAGAGAAATACCCAGTATAGACTTTCCCGGAAAGGCTGAGGAGTGTGATCCCTCTGTAGTTGGAACACACCCTCTTTAACACACCCTTTTTAAAAAGAGGGACCTGCCAGTCCAGAGTATATGGAGTTAAGCTGTTTATCCGAATACTCGATTAAGTCTCCTCAGACTGGCTTACCAATGAGCCATGATCATTATAGTCCTCATTGTAGCAGCATCTCCTTTTTTAGCCCTTATTTTTTCATGTTTTATTCAAAATAAGAATAATTCTGTTTCTCCGTTCCCGGCTTTACATTATGGGCAGAGCTGTTGTTGGCCGGTCGCTGCCGAGCGCTGGAGCTGTCAATCAAACTCTTCACTTGAATACTGCTGATTGATTGGCAGCTCTGCAATGACGTTCATCCCGGCTTTGGTATTACTGGACAACAAAGCAAACCTATGGGTCTTTCATAAATTATCTACATCAGTAAAAATGCAGGATATACAATTAATTTGCGTGATGCGGGACTTTGTTTCAAAATGCTGTGCAGTCCTGCACAAAGTGGGACATCTGGTCACCCTAACTAGAAGACGTGTCTCTGTGTTTTTTTTTTGTCTTCTCAAATCGTGCTGTCTTTCTCAAAACCTTTGCAGATCTTTTAATCCGGTGTCTCTTCATTGCATTAAATCCTAAAGCCGCAGACAACCTATTTAGACTAAAACATACAGTATAAATGCATTAATGCAATAACAGTTTGTAGACGTTGTCAGTGATGCACAGTGGGCACACCAGTTTTGATTTCAAAATGACAGCACTGCCAGTAATACTACAGATTCAAATGTGGCTCAGAAGAACATTTAAGAACTAGGTCTACACAAGTGCTTCATTTGCACATCCTTCATCTGCCCAAATGTAGCTGGAGAAGGAATTTGACTGTGTCCCTTGTGGCGTCCTGTGGAAGGGTGCTCTGGGAGTATGGGGTCTGGGGCCCTCTGCTAACGGCTCTCCGGTCACAAGACAAGAGCTTGGTTTGCATTGCCGGCTGTAAGTCAGACCTGTTCCCGGTGCATGTTGGACTCTGGATGGGCTGCCCTTTGTTACCGGTCCTCTTTATTATTTTTTTGAACAGAATTTCTAGACGCAGCCAGGGACCATTGGGAGCCCGGTTTGGGAACCACAGATCTCGTCTCGATCGTACAGATGATGTTGTTCTGTTGGCTTTATCAAACCAGGATCTTTAATGGTTTGCAGTCGAGTTTGAAGCAGCTGGGATGAGAATTAGCACCTCCAAGTCTGAGGCTATGGTTCTGAGTAAAGTATGTAGCGGGAGATTGACAAGCAGTTAGGTGCAGCTTCAGTAATACAGTCAAAGCTCTTGACCGGTTGATCTATATTCCTACTCTAGGTCCTACACTACCCTACTTCCTACTCTGGTCATGAGCTTTGGATCATGACCAAAAGGACAAGATTCTGAGTACAGGCGGCCGAAATGAGCTTTCTCTGCAGGGTGGCTGGGCGCTCCCTAAGAGATAGGGTGAGGAGCTCAGTCACTTGGGAGGAGCTCAGAGTAGAGCTGCTGCTCCTCCACATCGAGAGAAGTCATGCTGGTGGGTCTATGTCTCCTGGATGGACTGGGAACACCTTGGTATTTCCCTGGAAGAGCTGGAGGAAGTGTCTGGGCAATAGGAGGCCTGGAGGCCTCTGCTTAGACTGCTGCCCCTGCGACTTAAGTGGAAGAAGATGGATAGATCATCTGAAACCCTCACCACTGTTACCATTTGTTTAGTCCACTATACAGCAGCTGTTGAGTGTAGGCCTCAGTTTAATTAAAAGAGATTGATGGAGCTGCAGATAGGTGGGGGGCTGTCTACCTGCCCCTGACATGCTTTTGATTCAACATAACACACTGGCAAAGATATGTGCATGTGTACAGTCGAGGCATGATGTCGTGCTATGACCAAGGCCTTAGAGCTTTTAAAAACAGTGTAAGAGCTGATATGCAGCTTTGACACCTCTAGTCATTTTTCATTTCCTCTGATTTGTTTGGTGCCATTCATTATCCATGCTTTCTTCCCTTTTCATAATCCAAACTCGAGTGTATTGCTGCCACATGTGGGATTATTGGTTCTGTTATTTAATGGCTGTCAGGAACTTGGGCATTTATTTGTGATCTACGGTCCACGGGAAGAGACTCATACTGGAAATCATGCACTATATTTGCAGGTTGATTTGATTTCTCTTTGCTGGAGAAAAGCTCATCATAAACCACTAGAATCTCAGGGAGCAGGGGGTGTGAGACCTGATGACTTCCTGACAGAAAGGCGGTGACTCCTGAGACATGGCAGCACCTCACTGACTTTAAGTTAAATCAGGTTAGCGTGTTGTGTTTTATTTATTTCATATTGCACTAATTTAATTAATTCTGGTGAGATATAAATTATAGGTTATAGGTCAAGGGACACCAACCTGTGGATCTCAATCTTCAAGTAAATTAGACACTTGTTGTTTTTGAATGAATCTAACTCTGATTTGTAATTCAGGCTGTAGAATGCTCACTGTCCTCTTACAATGGTTTTGTTACAAAATATATCTACTATGCAGCCAATATACGTTCCGTGACTTTATCCTCCTGCTTGGTGCTTTGGAAACCTGCCCCCAAAACACCCCGTTTGTGTTGCACCACATCCAGCTTTACTAATAATCACTGATCTCATTAGTTTGTTCTCTAATATTATATGTACAATTCACTGAGACAACTTCTGTTTTCTTTGTTGCATCAGTTAGAAAGTTAGATAAAAGCATCATGTTTTTTATATATATATTTTTTTATATATTTCTTATATTTATTACACTCAACCCTAATACATTGTATTGTATTTTATAATTTGGTTTTAGTTAGAGTACCTGGAAACATAATGACAAGCAGATTATTCTGCAGTCTAATGGCACTAACTTTATTACCCACAGATTCATATATGCCTCATATGCCTCTGCTGTTCACTTGGCAGATTTTGTCTTTCAGCAGTACAATATTTCAGTATAAATATTCCAATCACATTTTTCAAGAAAGATTTTAATTCAAGGTAACAGCCCTAATGATGTGCTGCCGATATGTTCTGCACGAACAGCAGGCCTGTACATCCTGATGTCTTCGTCAACTAGATCTGCCCCTCTCTGGTGCAGAACCATGGGACTAATTCAATTACACATCCCCGCTGAAGCTCCCCAGTCCCACGGGAGTGCACAACTAATCATTTGGAATCTCTGTTTTTCACAACTGGGGAGAGGCTGGCGGTTTTACTGGCCCCTCTGAGAGCTGAGCTAACGCTGCAGCCCCTGTCTTTTACTTTTCCATAACATCTCCATAGCTACTGCAGGATTAGATATCGTCACTCCACAAGGTTCTTAACCTTTCAAGGCTACAGCACATGTCAGCTGGTGGCCAGATGTAGCCCACATAGGCAAATCTTTCATAAATTAAGTCTTCAGTCCGACTAATAACCTTTCTCTAGGAAATAACATTTAAAACTTGATGGACTTGAGCACCTTCTTTCGAATCAGATTTGCATAATCTTTCACGTGTCAGTTTATTATTCATGTGCACTTTTACCACATCTAGTTTTAAAAATTAATTTTTGTTACAACCTACACTCATATGAATGCTACCTTTATGAACTGATGATGCTGGAGGTTATTGATGAAAAATGTTGCTGCTGTAAGGCACAAACCTTGTATCCAGACATGGCTGTCCCTGCAACAGTCACTATATGTTTGTGTCTTTCAACAAACCAGCCAAAAGCTGGAAACAGATAAAAGATAGAATGAAAGATAGAATGAGAGAATTCAATAATGCAATAGTTTATTTAGGGGAGTGTTTTTCAGGGATTTAATGATTAACCGTGAGCCGTTTGAAAATCGATTCACATGTTACGCTTCCAGTCGGCTGAGATGAGTTCAATCACAAGTCATGTTTTGAACAACAGGGGCCGCTTTGTAAACTCAAGCTTTCAACAAGTTGTTGCAAACAGTTTCTAGCATGGTGACGACAGTGTGGATGCTGATATTGAGGAAGTCTCGTTCAAATCAGAGTTGAGGCAGCATAAATAAATCCACTTTAGCGAAAGGCGTTCACTCGCTGTGTGTCTCTGCCGCTGCTCAGACCGGTCCCGGGTCGACTTAACAAGCGCACAACGAAAACATGTCTGTGTCTGAGGCTGAGTAATACTCTCTCCAAAAGTCACGTAAATGTCGCGTGGAGAACAGAGAGAATGTGAGGAGTGCTCTGTGTTAGCAAAGAGGCAATACTTTAAACAAAGTCTGCAGTCGTCCCGAGTCTGAACCATCTCTGAGTCATAAGTTATTATTTGATAACACAGTCAGAGCCTGTTTGAGGCCCGTGTCAGAGAAATGTAATAATGTTCTGGATCATGTACTGCCTTCTGTGAGTCTCTGCTGCAACCACTGAGAGTAAATTCCAGGGGTGTCCAACTGAAGGTCCACAGACCTTTGTAAAGTGCTTCTGGTCCTCACAATAATTATTACTGTTAATACAGTCTTGCTATTATTAATAAATAACAGGTGAAATGAATAAAAGGTATTACTTAACGAAATAAGAGTTGTTTTGATAAAGTTCTACTATTTTATGGAAACACATAAGACCAGTGTTTATTATTGGTTTTGATCTACAGAGGTTTTTAAACACAAAGTAATTAACCAGGTCTTAATCCATCAGAGGCAGATTTTTGGGGCATTTTAGTTAGTTAGTTAGTTAGTTAGTTAGTTGTTAAAATCCATCCATCCATCCATCTTCTACCGCTTATCCGGGGCCGGGTCACGGGGGCAGCAGTCTAAGCAGAGACGCCCAGACTTCCCTCTCCCCAGACACTTCGGGGGGATACCGAGGCGTTCCCAGACCAGCCGAGAGACATAGTTTCTCCAGCGTGTCCTAGGTCTTCCCCGGGGTCTCCTCCCAGTGGGACATGCCCAGAACACCTGGGAGGCATCCAGGAGGCATCCGAAACAGATGCCCAAGCCACCTCAGCTGGCTCCTCTCGTGGAGGAGCAGCGGCTCTACTTTGAGCTGCTCCCAAGTGACCAAGCTCCTCACCCTATCTCTAAGGGAGCGCCCCGCCACCCTGCGAAGAAAGCTCATTTCGGCTGCTTGTATCCGGGATCTTGTTCATTCGGTCATGACCCAAAGCTCATGACCATAGGTGAGAGTAGGAACGTAGATTGACTGGTAAATCGAGTGCTTTGCCTTACAGCTCAGCTCCTTCTTCACCACGACAGACCAGTACATTGGCCGCATCACTGCAGAAGCTGCACCGATCCGTCTGTCAATCTCACGTTCCCTCCTTCCCTCACTCGTGAACAAGACGCCAAGATACTTGAACTCCTCCACTTGAGGCAGGAACTCTCCACCAACCTGAAGGGGACAAGCCACCCTTTTCCGACTGAGAACCATGGTTTCAGACTTGGAGGTGCTGATCCTCATCCCAGCCGCCTCACACTCGGCTGCAAACTGTCCCAGTGCACACTGGAGGTCCTGGCTTGATGGAGTCAACAGGACAACATCATCTGCAAAAACCAGAGACAAGATCCTGTCCCCAAACTAGACTCTCCGGCCCCTGGCTGCGCCTAGAAATCCTGTCCATAAAGATAATGAACAGGACCGGTGACAAAGTGCAGCCCTGCCGGAGTCCAACATGCACTGGTAACAGGTCTGACTTACTGCCGGCAATGCGAACCAAGCTCCTGCTCCGGTCGTACGGGGACCGGACAGCCCTTAGTAAAGGGCCCCGGACCCCATTCTCCCAGAGCACCCCCTACAGGGCGCCACGAGGGACACAGTCGAATGCATTCTCCAGATCCACAAAACACATGTGGACTGGTTGGGCAAACTCCCATAAACCCTTCAGCACCCTGGAGAGGATATAAAGCTGATCCAGTGTTCCACGACTGGGACGAAAACAGCATTGTTCCTCCTGAATCCGAGGTTCAACTATCGGCCGCATTCTCCTCTCCAGTATCCTGGCATAGACTTTCCCGGGGAGGCTGAGGAGTGTGATCCCTCTGTAGTTGGAACACACCCTCCGGTCCCCCTTCTTGAAAAGAGGGACCACCACCCCGGTCTGCCAGTCCAGAGGTACTGTCCCCGACCCCCACGCGATGTTGCAGAGGCGTGTCAACCAAGACAGCCCTACAACATCCAGAGACTTGAGGTACTCAGGGCGTATCTCATCCACCCCCGGTGCCTTGCCACCGAGGAGCTTCCCAACTACCTTATTGACTTCAGCTTGGGTGATGGACGAGTCCACCTTCGAGCCTTCGGCCTCTGCTTCCTCAGTGGAAGACGTGTCGGTGGGGTTGAGGAGATCCTCGAAGTATTCCTTCCACCGTCCAACAATATCCCCAGTTGAAGTCAGCAGATTCCCACCTCCACAGGGGGCTCTGCCAGCGTTCCCAACAGACCCTCACAGTACGTTTGGGCCTGCCAAGCCTGTCCAGCTTACTCCCCGCCATCGGATCCAACTCACTACCAGGTGGTGATCAGTTGACAGCTCCGCCCCTCTCTTCACCCGAGTGTCCAAGACATACGGCCGGAGGTCAGATGAAACAACTACAAAGTCGATCATCAATCTCCGGCCTAGGGTGTCCTGGTGCCACGTGCACTGGTAGACACCCTTATGCTTGAACATGGTGTTCGTTATGGACAAACTGTGACTAGCACAGAAGTCCAATAACAGAACACCGCTCGGATTCAGATCCGGGAGGCCGTTCCGCTCAATCACGCCCCTCCTGGTGTCACTGTCGCTGCCCACGTGCCCATTGGGTCGTCGAGGCCTCCGCCTTCGACTGCCACCCAATCCACTTTGCACCAGCCCCTTACGGTTCCTCCAGCAGGTGGTGGGCCCACAAGAGGTCGGCCCCACGTCGCTCCTTCGGGCTGAGTCCGGCCGGGCCCCGTGGGGAAAGACCCGGCCACTAGGCGCTCGCATGCTCACTCCCAACCCCAGCCTGGCTCCAAGGTGGGGCCCAGGTTGCGCCATACCAGAGGTGTAAAGTACTTAAGTAAATGTACTTCGTTTCTGTACTTAAGTATTTTTTTGGCTCCTTTGTACTTGTACTGAGTATCAAAAATATAAGCAACTTTTACTCTTTACTCCACTACATTTGAACTGACACTTAGCGTTACTCGCTACTTGTGTTTGTGCATGTCAAGTCGACTTTGTCTGCTGTGGCTTATTTCTTAATTAATAAAGTTAGCAAACACTAACCAGTCTGTTAACATTAAGCCTCCAAGTTTGGAGCAAATCTTTGCATGATATCTTGGTAAACAAGAGATATTGCATTAGTTGTTTTCCAAATGATTGTAATTTATTGTACATGGCATGCTGCCTTATATTTTCCAGTTTTCAGCTCAGTAACTTCAGTTTTGCACATTAAGCCAGCATTAATTTTGGCTGCTATATGTCCAGTGTTAACAAACGCTAAACGCAATTTAAATACGACTTTTACTTAAGTCGTATTTAAATTGGTGACTTGTAACTTGTAGTGGATTAATTTTTACAGTAAGGAATCTGTACTCTTACTCAAGTATGGCTTTCAGGTACTCTTTACACCTCTGCGCCATACCGGGCGACGTCACGGTCCTTGATATTTTCCTACCCATTAGGGGGTTTTAACCGCTCTTTGTCTGGCTTGTTGATATCCACTTATTCAAAGTACCTAGCCTTATAAACAAATTAAATTGTATGCATGTGGAATTTTACTTTATTTGTGTTTATTTATAAAGTTACAAATAGACAAACGTTAGCCTATATTTTATGGGGACAGTTAACATTTACTTAGGGACTGTTGGAACTGGCTTTTGGCGCGGTACTGGGACGGTGATGAAAAAGTTAGTCTGGAGCCCTAATTTGTAAAATAATAAAACGGCACTTGTTCACTTTTAATTTGTCTCAAATCCTTTCATAAAACAAAATGGTGACAAAATCGAATTGTGAGATCAGAATCGTCAATCAAATCAAATAATGTGTTGAGTGCATTGTTACATCCCTATTGTTTTATGGAATTGTAACTGACATCCATTGTTCAAATAACTGCTAATTGCATGTTGCTAATTATAGAACAGAAACAACATTGTTCTAATAATCACATTGTGGGAGCTGTGAAAATGAATGCACTAAAATTATAATAGATTTTTTACATAATGTTTTTTTATTTTAATCACTGAAGGTCATACTTATGGTTCTACTGTTTACTGTAGATTGATTTTGTAACTGGTTTACTTTTCATCACAACATGAACATTAATTATGAAGGTAGACAATTGGATACACATCTGACTGTACTGTATGAGGGTGTATGTGAATATGAATTATCTGCATAATGGGACATGCTGTTTTTTTTGGTTTGTCCTCCAGTAAAGTTGTGCAAACAGGATGTTAGCTGCGGATATCGGCGGCGCTTATGAATCCTTCAGTTGGTCTGTGGCGCGATTACTTTCACCCTTTCATAAATTCGTCCTTTCATAAATCAGATTTACTGCTACATCTGTAGTGTGCATACTAATGAAGTAACACCCGACGGAGAAACACAGCATTGATTTCATTTCCGGGCTCTGCGCTGCTCCCTGTGCGGCTCCATGGAGATTACATGATAATGGCCATAAAGGAAGAGATTAAAGAATGTGTTGGAGTGTCACAGCTGTGTGCTCGGGTTCACAATTAGATCGAGGTGTTTAGGAGAATGTCATAGCGCTGAGCAGCACCAGGGGCGTTTCTTTTTTGCTGCAGGTTTATGGAGCGTAACTTTAAGTCTTGTTAACCTGAGCTGAAAGTTGAGTCTGTCAGCTTCTTTCTCTCCCGCACATCTTTGCCAGTGAATCAGATGATAGCAGCACTGTCGGACATCTGAGGAGAACAACAAAATGGATGGGTTGCCTAGTTATAAAGACCAGAGGAGGGAACATTCACTCACTGCTTGTCTGTAATCTGACAAATGACAAGTAGATCTGAAATGTCACTGCAATGGCGAACTCAAAATCCATTTTACACAAAATGCAACTAATAAATTAAATTATATTGCATGGTCTGTGTGGTGTTCTGCATTTTTGTTTCCTATAAAAGCATAAATTCACTACTTTTTATTTATCTATTTATTTAAACTTGATTTTTGCAACACTTTCATTCATAACTTTTTTCCCGAAACCTGGTGGGTATCACTGTAATGCAGTCAGTGGAACCCCTGTGTTTGTTTCCCTGCAATAACACCTTCCCATAGGAGCAATGTGAGACAGTGACAACTAAAGTATGTTCTTTATGTCTACTGCATTTATGTCTCATAGTGGTTGCTATTACGGCTTGGGCTGAACTATTAATCAATGAATGAATTGATGAATTAATGAATTTACAATTTCAATCACAATATTAAGAAATTAGATTTCTCAATATGTCTGCAACATATACTTTTATTTTTTCCTTTGTACTAAAAAGGAAATGCCGATTGGCACTAAAGACACTGTCAGAGAAAAATAAAGTATGCCATGAGAAAACAAAACGAAGGCCACACAGTGTAACTTCTAGGCCCACAAGCCTAATCCAGTCCTGTGATTTAAAAATACGTCATTCATAATGTCATAAATGTATGCATCATCTAATAATTCCTAATAACATGTTGGCTTGGCGAACAAAAAACATGAGTTTGTTAAGTGTTGGTCATATTTATTAATTTTGTAAATGTAAAAAAGCAGAAAGAAGCTCCTCCCAAGTGACTGAGCACCTCTAAGGCTATCCCCAGCCACCCTCAGAGGCCACCTGTGTCCTTTCAGTCCCAGATAGGGCAGAACAATTTTGGAAAATAGTCTGATTGCGATACAAAAAATAATAATACTGCGATTGCAGTTTGTTAAGGGATTATTTCCTGTCTTCTTTTTTACATATCCACATTCAGTTAATATAATCAACACCTAGCTCAAGTTTCTTGTTTGCCTGGTCTATGTTATTAAGAAATTAGATGAATATGAATGACATTATTTTATTTAACTTTTTAAATCACAGCACTGGATTTGGCTCCTGGACCTTGAGTTTAAACTGTGGGGTCTTTATTCTTCACTGGCCCACTTTATTTATCTCTGACGGTGATTCTCTTCACGGTCGAGGAAACCTTTAGGTGCCATGACAGTTCCTTAGTTTGTTCTGCTTTAGCTCCAGCCGTAGAGAGAAAACTACATTTCTATTTTAGTACAGAGAAAAGTAAAGTATTTTGAGTCATGAGATTTTGGGTCCCTCCAAACCTCCCCAAAGGGGGCCCTAAATATGAATATAGCCCATGGGCCCCCACCTGGCATATGCTGTACTAATTTTTATCTAGAAAACTACATCCCTTGTCTTCTGTAAGGACACAGTGTGGCGTTAGTGTTTGCTCTTCAAATGAGTGCGTAACAGAGCAACAACATATAGTAGTCTATCCCAGGGGTCTGCTACCTTTTGGAGCCAAAGAGCCACTTAACTTAACTCCAGAAATATAAAATGTGCATCTAGTGGGAGCCTCGACCAATAGACCTATTTTAGACCATTAAATTTTGCACTAAACTTGGTTTACATTATCCTTTTTATATATTATTATGTATTAATTAATAATATATGCTGACTGTGTAATCACTGGCATAATAAATGAACACTGTTCATAATGAGCTAAAAAAATAATACTGCAGTGTTCTAGACTAGAGTGCGACCAATATGTAACAAATTTTTTATTGGTGTGACCAACTGTTCAAGGGAAAAAAAATATATAATATAATAACTCCAGATTCCTGTTCCTAACCAACCACTGCTCTTTAACCTTGTGAGCTACGTCATGAGGTCAACAGTAAGACGTTAGGAGGTTTCTTAAAGGATAAAGGAAAGAAGCTTCAGTGGTGTTTTCACAATCTGACTCCACTAACCTCTCAGTGGAAACATGAGGGAAAGTTACGTTTAATCACAGTGGCTTAATAAAAACTACACATCCCATAAATGTACTACAACAAGCGCACCTTATCCTCAGCTGAGCGCTAGTTTAACGAGAAAACGGACAATTTACAGAAATAATGTGAGCGACTCCACACCAGTAATGTTTTACAACACACAAGTGTGTGCATGTAGCCTATTCAATACAGAAAAGAATCACCGACAGTAACATTTCCAACAGCTGTAATCCACCCATAGTCCTGGTCCTGATCCTGGTCCTGGTCTGGTCTAATAAAGGTTATCTGCCATAATGAGCAGAGAAAATATTGAACACATTCACTTGTGCACTAAAAGGATACAGTCCACAAACTGTATTAATTGTAACAGACTCCAGGATAAATAAGTGAATTTTTTTGATGCACACAGTACACAGCTCCTTGTTCTGTGCGCGCAGTTTTAACTAAACACGTAGCACCGAGCCCAGGCAGCTGCATGTAAATTTTACTCAGGCATGGGCTAAACTGTTGCATTATCTTTGATACATTACATTTTGTGTTGAATAGGCTATAGTTCTTTGTTTGGTTATTAATACATTTGACTGAAATAAATTAAAGTCAAGCAGAACCTCCAAACCGATGTCTCGGATGGTCTATCCTAACTTGACCTCTCTGGCTCTCTTTAGCTAAGAACTTTTTTATTGTGTCAGTTATCTTGTCCGATTAACACACAATATAGCTAAGCATCTCTCAGGTTAATCATCTCACGTTAATTGTGGCCTCTGCAATTTGGAAATTTCAAATCTTAATATTGTGATTTAATTGCAAATGTAATTGCTCAGCCCTAGTCCTAGAGAGTCGGGACATAGACATGACAGACCGGTACATCGACTGCATCAGTGTGGAAGCTGCGCAGATCCACCTGTCCATCTCTCATTCCACCTTGTCTGCTGTTGTTTCATCATTTCAAAGAAGCTCTGCAGCTATTAAGGGGAAGTGGTTATTTTAAAAGAATCCATGACCCTGGCCGGTACAGGTCCACGGCTCGGCTTTTGGGTACCACTGATTTAAATAATCTTAAACATATGAAAATGCTTTTATTACCAATGTATAAAAAATACAGGAAGAAAAAAACATTTGCCAGAGTTTCACAGCAATGCAGTGCACCCACAGTAATCCCAAATCTAGAGGAAGTCATAACATTAATCTGTGCTGATGTCTTTGCCTGCCACTAACACATTTGATGCATAAATTAATGCCTATTGGTTTGTGAACAATTTTCTACACTGATTGTTGTATATGTGCCTTGTTTTCTTTATAAAATTTTGAATATTTCCACCACTAAGTCATTGACATACTTCCTGTTGATACCGTTTCATAAAACCGTGTTTGATGATGATAATCAAAAGTTGTCCTAATGACTCAGAAGCAGAAATAATGAGTATTCCAGTTATTAGCTGGCTGGATGCCTCCACTTAACTAATTACAAGTCTGTGTCAGCGTTAATGAGTTGTGTGCTATGACGGCAGGGCTCATTGAGGCAATTAGTGAAGCTCACAAAACACCACATTCCACAATGAACCATTGAGCTCTGCACCGGTCAGTGCTCAGATTGTCTTCTTTAAGCAGAGATAGAAACAGGAACTGTGTTTGATGGAGCTTCTATGGAACTGTTGATGATAATAAATATAGATGCTAGATAGATAGATAGTTTCGTGAAAGTATCACTCTGTACTTTCTGCTCTCATCTCAATTCATTAGACAAGAATAATTGTTAGGGGTCCCATACCTAACACAGATCACATTTCTATTTTAACTATCTCATATTATAATGGCTTCTTGTAATTTGACAAACAGCATCCTGATACAAATGATCTTGTCTTCTTGTGGATTGACATGACAATAGCAGCATGTATCTTGTTTAACAGCAGAACATCCATTTCCTCTGAGCTTGAATTTGTATGAGCCTATTATGTTTTGAATGTAGATGTTAGCTTCATGATTACAGGAAAGACACAGCATGGTAATGGTTGTGGGCCTTCATTGACAAGATCACAAGTATTTTGTTTCTGCAACTGGAACTGCTGTGGATTGTGCATGAGGGACCTTATTCATTATTATAGGTTTTGTCTCATTCAATCATACAAGAGGACTTCAGAACTCTTTTTTAGGTAGTCTTACAATAACACAGATGGATATTGGTTGTTTGGCTTTGAACAAAGCTTTCCAGAAAAAAATGCATTTGTTGAAGTCTAAACCTAAACAACATTGAAATACAGCATTGTGTTATTTTAATTAAAGTGTGCAGCGGGTCGTTCTATTGATGAGAGATGTGCTTTTCTGACGGGGAGACAGGAACAAATTCTCCTGTTACTTGTTAACATCAATCAGAGCCCGTTTCCCCCAGACCGCTCCCTCAGGGACCTCATGCATCATTATGGCCAATACCAAGGCTGATAGGGCTCTAGTTTGAATAATTGTTATTTCAGTGCAGCAGCAGCATTTGAAAAGAAATGGTTTTCCTTGAATAAGGAAAGAGATGAGCTTACTTGTTTTTTCACTTCCCTTCCTTGCAGTTATCTCATCTTGAACTGTAGTGCGGTCTGAAACTGTCCTGCCTTCAATCAACAACTATTTGCTTTAAGCTGCACTTCAGATTAGACCAGTACTCATGGCCTGTACATTTTTGGTTGAGTGAAATAATGTAAAAAAATAGAGTATATTCTTTAGGATTTGGACATTTTCAGTTGTGATTTTCTATTGTTAAGTAAGATTGTTAAGTAAAAAAAAACATTATGCTATAGCCAGGACAGTGCATGGTTAAATAAAAATAGACAATGGGGCATTAGAAGCAGAACACAGGAAACTCACCAGGGACAAAGCCAGCGTTTATCATGAGCTTGAGCTGTGCGTTAAGAGCATTGCAGGGTCCTAGCCTACTCCAAAAAAGAAGAGCCAGCTCATGCTTCTTTAAACATCCAAACTCAAAGCTAATGTCTAGATTTGGGCCTACAGCTCTGGCTGTTTTTGCAACTTGAGTATCTTTCTGTATTTCTTTCTGTATTTTGCAGAGTCACACAGCCATTTCCTCAGGTATAATGTTGCAAGCTTATTCATATTTCTTCCACTTAGTCCCGTTAGGGGTCGCGGGTGACTGGAGCCTATCCCAGCAGTCAAAGTGTCACTACGGACACTTTCGAGTTGCCGATTAACCTATACATGCATGTGTTTGGACAGTGGGAGGAAGCCGGAGTACCCGGAGAGAACCCACAGTAACACAGGGAAGACATGCAGACTCCTCACAGAAAAACCAGAGTTGGCCAAGGATGTTCGAGTCAGTCGGGGTTTGAACTCACAACCTACCACTCTGGTCTACTACTACTACTAACCACTCTGTCGCGTGCACCCCTATGTTAAATGTTTACCAAAATTACTAAAGCAATTGCAGCTAGATTGGGAGAAATGCAGGCTTATTTCACAACAGTCAAAGCTGGTCTGTTTATAGCCGCCATGACAATTCAAGACATATTTTATCCAGCCTGCTGCTGTCTTAAAACAGTCCATTTTTTATTTATTTTATTGGGAGCTTACAAAAGTCACCTGACCTGAGCATTGCCCCAAAATTGCCATGGTAACTGGCAGATGTTGAGCATGAAAGAGTGTCGGAATTCTTTACCAGTCATAGCAACATCCTCCGTCATGCTGCTGCTTTCATGATGCACAGAAGTGTCCGTGGTGTTTCATCTCTGAAAGTGTACAGATAAAGTAAAAAACTGAAGAAGGCTCCGCACAACAAATAAAGCTCCCAGATTTTTTTTAATTATTATCACTATATGTGACGTCACATGTGATGTTAATAATAAAAAAAAAATCTGTAAAAAATAATGTGCAGGCTGCGTGTTATTTGAGCCTGTTGCACAATGTGTAAGTGATACCCGTGCGCTGTGTGAGTGGGTGGAGACGCACAGCAGATGTTTATGAGGCAGATTTAGGAAAGACATGTTTAGTTCTCTCCTGTGATCACAAAAATCTTGGAAGGGGATGGTACTTGGACAAGAATGGAATCATAAAGGACGTTTTCTCTTAATCATCACAAGATAATCCTTGTACATCATTAGTGGTGTTGTTGTCGTTGTTGTTGTTGTTGGGTGCTGGCACCGCATTTATGTCCCCCTTTCACCTTTATCCCTCTTTTGTTCTAGTAGGAGATAATTAGTCTTGGCGGCTTTTTGGTAATGTCGCCCGCGCTCTCTGACTTCCTCTAGCTCAGGGGTTCCCAAACTTTTCAGACCGCGACCCCCAATATAAGACTGCTGACGATCCCCGGGGTATGACTGACTTTTCATTTCTTTGTTCCTCTTTTCTTCTTGTACCTGATTAATAACAATGCACTTATGTATTCCTCTCTGTATTTTCCGGCTTTCGAGGAGGGATGGTCCATTTGCGGGACATGGGTGTGGCGGGCTGCCCTTTCAGAGGTGGGCGGTAGTTCTGGCTGCTCCTCTTCTTTGCCCTCTGCATTTTCCGCTGATCCCACTCTCTTATCAGCAGGCATCTCTGCTTCCTTCTCTTTTTCTTTTGATGATAATAACCACTGTTTCATTTTTTTAAATCAAGTTTAGATCTCAAAATAGACCGATTGCTGTTTAGCAAAACACTAAATGTGCATATATCTAGCGCATGTTGTTGTGCTGTAAATTGCAGGGTTGCCAGGTTTTCACAACAAAACCTGCCCAATTGCAACTCAAAGCTAGCCCAAAACAAGCCCAATCGCGTTTTTAGGGGTTCCCTTGTCCTGGTTTCCTTCTAAAATGAGTATTTCCGTCGCTAAATATAACATAATTGTATAGTCACTTCAACCCGCGGACATGAAAAACAGCCCGCGACAACTGTGTTCAAGTAGCCCGCGGCAACACGCGTCACTTAACTGTCATAATTAATCAGAGCAAACAAAGTTGTACTAAGTTTTACAAGTTTTACTTTCAGTATATATTATCCTAAATTTATACTCGCATCATTACAACCTTTTTAAAAAATATATAAAATCATAAAAAAGAAAAAAATCTGGAAATCATCTCCCGACCCCTCGCCCACCACTCCGCGACCCCCCCCCCACACTTTGGGAACTGCTGCTCTAGCTGACGCGGACGCTTTGGTTTCAGCTCGTTCGCGAGCTCTCCTCCTCCGTCTGGCTCCGCCAGATTATGCCGGCTGTGGCCGATGTCGGGTGTGTGTGCCAGAGCACGTTTTAGCCTTTAGCCTTCAGTTCCTTTTGTTTAACCTGGTGGGACCAGCTGTCCTGTTTTTGCCTTTTTCTTTCGTTAGGGCTTAGGCCTGGGTTTGTGTTAGGGGTAGCAGGCTGTCAGACAGCTTCTACGGACCTGTATAGGGTTGGCCTGTCTGACTTCTCGTCCTTATATTCCGTTTGGCCGGCTCACCAAGTTTAACTATAACCCTTTGTCTCCTGTGTCCTTCATAAATACGTTTCACCCTTGGGTCGTAACAGTAGCGTTTTAGTCTAAAAATATGAATATGCTCATGTCCCAAGAAGACAAACTAAATAAACTTTGGCCCCTCTTCCTTTCAGCACACAATTCAGAATTTCTACCGGCATTTGATGTGTCCCATTAGTTTATTACTATTTTCGACTCACCGCTTAGAATTGTTTCCATGGTTTTAACTTTTGAGTACCGTATTTTTCGCACCATAAGACGCACTTTTTCTTCACCAAATAGTGAGAGGAAAAGTGCCTGCGTCTTATGGTCCGCAGGCACTTTTTTATGGTCCGCAGGCTGCCGCTCTGCAACACGGAAGCTAGCGCGAGTTGCAAAGTGGCAGCGGGTGAGGGAGGACCCGCTGCCGCTTTGCAACTCGCGCTAGCTTCCGTGTCCCTGAAAACTGCATCATCCCTCCCCCGCCCCGTGTCCAGGCTTCTCAGTAGTCCACTTAGATACTGGCAGAGTGGCAGCGCCCCCCCCCCGTGTCGCCTTGCCTTACCGTAGTGGCAGAGCGGCAGCGGGTGCTCCCTCACCTTCCTTACGGAAGCCGATTTGTGCAGGAAGGCGCGATGCTGCTGTACTGTGTCATTGCCGTATGCTATTGGAGGATAGCATATAGTAGGCGGTGTTACAGTACACAGCAGTGCGCATGCCCTTCACTCCAGTCATATAATTCAAATATTATTCTGTTATACTTCATTAAATATTTTAATGTATTGTATTTTAAATATTGCCGGGGCGGCAGTAGCTCAGTGGTAGAGCGGCCGTCCTTCAACCGGAAGGTAGTAGGTTCGATTCCCGCTCTCCCCACAGTTCATACTGTCGTTGTGTCCTTGGGCAAGACACTTAACCCACCTTGCCTCGTATGAATGTGTAAGAATGTTGAAGGTGTTGGTCGGAGAGTCCGTAGGCGCGGAATGGCTGCCACGTCTCTGTCGGTCTGCCCCAGGGCAGCTGTGGCTACAGATGTAGCTTACTACCACCAGTGTGTGACTGTGGAGTGAATGAATAATTGATATGTAAAGTGTCCTTGACCTCTGGAAAGGCGCTATATAAATATAACAATTATTATTATTATATTACACTATTTGGTCCAGAATGTTTTTTTTCCTATTTTTCTCCTCTAAAAACCAGGTGCGTCTTATGATCTTCTTATGGTGCGAAAAATACGGTAGCATAACTCAGCATACTTTAAAATGGGAGTAGAAATAGAAAATTTTAGTCCTACAAGCTCGCCATCTTATAATAGGAAGAAATATAGCTGCAAGCAGCCATGACGGGGCCAAGCACTTAGGAGGCCATTAAATGTCACGACGACACGGCCGGCAACAAGACCAGACATCAGCAGACCAACGGCAGTAAGCATCTAAAGACATTTCATTTAGAACCAGCAGACTAAAGAACAGTTTCTTCCCCAGAGCTGTCTCTTTACTGAACTCTAACCCTTGCTGACCCCACTCCTCTCATAGACTCCTCTCTCACCCCCCACCATCCCACTACCCTCATAGACTCTTCTACCCCCCCAGCATCCCACTCCCCTCACAGACTCTCCTCTCACCACCCACCATCCCACTCCCCTCACAGACTCTCCTCTCATCCCCCACCATCCCACTCCCCTCACAGACTCTCCTGGCTAGAGAAAGGCCTACATTATTTTAACTTTTTATTGGTCCCAGCCTTCAAGCCCAGCGAAAAATTTATGTATTTGAAGTCCCCGAAAAAAAAATACGAAAAATGACTCAGTGGCGGCCCCTAGAAAAGTCAAAATACATTGGGCCTATGGAAAGTGAAAGTAACTTTTTTCCAACGTAGAAAAATGAAACTTGGTACATCCATAGGACACCTCAGGGCAAACTGAAAAGTCAATGACAGTCACACCCTAAACTCAACAGGAAGTCCGCCATGTGGTGAAACGCGCGCCACTAAAATCGCACCTTGCGCAGAAAGATGCAAATCATTGTGTTTTAATTTAAATGGCCCCAAATTTGGTGAGTATCATCTAGACACATATGCCAACCAAAGTTGTAACTTTGTTGTTGATATCTTATCGGTATGGGTGTGGCAAGCCTGTAACGAGGTGGCCATTTTTGTGAAAATAAAAGGTCTCTTAACTCTCAAACGCCTTCTCGGATCGAGTTGGACCCAAAAGGCGTTTGTGCACATTCATGACCTGAACAAAAATATGTAAATAAAGGGTTATCTTTAGAAATGGCTCTCCAGCGCCCCTACAAACTTATAATGGGACCAAGAATTTAGTTTGTCATAGAGACATAAAATTTGGTACACACATCTCTTATGTCATGACGAGCATAAAAGCCAATGACAACCACCTCCTATCTATAAATGTGTTGCCATAGCAACGTCCCAAAAATGTGAAAAAAGTCAATGGGAAGTGAAATTTTTAGTTTGTTGTAGGCAAATGAAACTTGGTACACACATCCACCATGGGCTTATGAACAAAAAGCCAATGGGGACCACACCCTATCACACACGGGAAGGCAGCCATTTTGAATTGAAAATGTGAACCAAATTAAAATGCACCTCTTTTTTAAAAGTACACAGAAATAAGCTGCTTCATTCCACAGACACCAAACTTGGGCAAAATGAGCTAAACACATGTATGTAAAATAGACAAGTGTTTTTCTAGACTTTTTGCTCGAGTTATATTTTTTTATTATAATTCGGTATATATTTTTTTATTATAATTTTTCTGCAAAATGATCCTCAATTTGACCCAATAAACCAACAACTAAAAGTAATTTTTATTGGTCCCAGACTTCAAGCCCGCAAAAATTTATGTATTTGAAGTTCCCTGAAAAAAATACGAAAAAGACTCAGTGGCGACCCTAGAAAAGTCAAAATACATTGGGCCTATGGAAAGTGAAAGTAACTTTTTCCAACGTAGAAAAATGAAACTTGGTATATCCATAGGACACCTCAGGCAAACAGAAAAGTCTATGACAGCCACACCTAAACTCAACAGTAGGTCCGCCATGTGGGGTGAAACACGCGGCCACTAAAATCGCACCTCTTGTGCAAAAAGATGCAAATCCTTGTATTTTAATCAAAAAGGCCCCAAATTTGGTGAATATCATCTAGACACGTGTGCCAACCAAAGATGTGACTTTTTTTTATATCTTATCGGGTATGGGTGTGGCAAGCCTGTAACGAGGTGGCCATTTTTGTGAAAATAAAACGTCTCTTAACTCTCAAACGCCTTCTCGGATCGAGTTGGACCCAAAAAGGCGTTTGTGCACATTCATGACCTGAACACAAAGATTTGTAAATAAAAGGGTTATCTTTAGAAATGTCTCTCCAGCGCCCCCTACAAACTTATAATGGGACCCAAGAATTTAGTTTGTCATAGAGACATGAAATTTGGTACACACATCTCCTATGTCATGACGAGCATAAAAGCCAATGACAACCACTCCCTATCTATAAATGTGTTGCCATAGCAACGTCCCAAATATGTGGAAAAAGTCAATGAGAAGTGAAATTTTTAGTTTGTTGTAGGCAAATGAAACTTAGTACACACATCCAGCATGGGCTTATGAACAAAAAAGCCAATGGTGGCCACACCCTATCACACACGGGAAGGCGGCCATTTTGAATTGAAAATGTGAACCGACTTAAAATACACCTCTTTTTTAAAAGAACACAGAAAATAGCTGCTTCATTCCACAGACACCAAACTTGGGCAAAATGAGCTAAACACATGTATGTAAAATAGACAAGCGTTTTTCTAGACTTTTTTGCTCGAGTTATATTTTTTTATTATAATTTGGTATATATTTTTTATTATAATTTTTCTGCAAAATGATCCTCAATTTGACCCAGTAAACGTGCAACTAAAAGTCATTTTTATTGGTCCCAGACTTCAAGCCCGGCAAAAATTTATGTATTTGAAGTCCCCGAAAAAAAAATATGAAAAATGACTCAGTGGCGACCCCTACAAAAGTCAAAATACATTGGTTCTATGGAAAATGAAAGTAAATTTTTCCAATGTAGAAATACAAAACTTGGTACATCCATAGGACACCTCAGGGCAAACAGAAAAGTTTATTACAGCCATACCGTAAACTCAACAGGAAATCTACTATGTTGGGTGGAATGCGTGACCACCTCAATTGCACCCCTTGTGTCTAAAGGCTTTTCATCTAAACAGCTCCAAATTTGGTGAGTATCATCTAGACACGTGTGCCAAAAAGTTATCAATTTGTTTTTTGATACATTTGTGGCTGTGGTCGTAATGAGTCTGTGAAGAGGCAGCCATTTCTTTGGGAAATAAATGCCATTTCCCAATTGCCAGGATCCTTCCTTTAGAGGAGGCTCTTCCAGAGCCAAGGCTAGAGTCTTAGAAAACTCCTCAGAATCCTTTGGAACTTGTAAACTTGTACTTTTAGACAAGTAATATTTACATTTAGCTTTTAAACAGGGGGGTGCAGCGATTCCTGAGTCATCTCAAATATCCAGCCAGTACTTTGTTTTTCTTGCCTTAGCCTAAGCATAATCTATTATTTTCAAAAGTTCAGACAGCTCCCAGGAAAACCAGGGATTGTGGAGACCTTTAACTCTAAATTACAAGGTGGTGTAGCAGGCCCCAGCAGTAGCACAGGCCCGGTTATTTGACATTACCGTGAAGTTTATGCTTTAAGGCACGAAATTCAATCCTCCGAGTGCATGTATCCCCGCGGTCTCATGGGAGGCGAGGGCCTTTATCGCCGCTTGCGGCTTTAATTTGTATTGTTGCCCTTCTTCATTTTATTTTAATCTGTTTATATATTATGAATATTATTTCTACTTTGTCTTTCTTTGTTTATTGCACTTAGCATTTTATTGTGAAGCACTTTGGTGTGGCTCAGCCATCTGTAAATGTGCTATATAAATAAATTTGACTTTGACTTGGAAAATTCAAAATGGCCGACTCCCAAAATAGTTGATACGGGAAAATTGGATATGCTACGGCTCGGCATGACGCCACGAATCTAAAGAGACCGGGTTTGTGATTTTTGGATAAAGTATTCTAAAGTAATAATCGAAAAAGCTCACATTTTTGTATCTCCGGACCACTAGGTGGCGCTGCGCCAAAACTCTGCAGGCATCCTCAAGTCACGGTTGCCATAACACGTACTAAGTTTGGTTCGAATATGTTAAAGCATCGCAGAGATATAGCCTGACTTATTTTTGTGCGCATTAAGTCAATTTCATTTTGCGCGGTATTTGAAAAAACGGTTTGACGAATCAACTTTCTTTTATCAACTTTTTGTCAGCATGGTCTGAAGATGATCTGGTTCAATTTTCATGGAAATCGGGCTACGGCCTAGTAGGAGTTCGCAAAAGTACGTTTTTAAGAAAATTCAAAATGGCCGACTCCCAAAATAGTTGATACGGGAAAATTGGATATGCTACAACTCGGCATGACGCCACGAATCTAAAGAGACCGGGTTTGTGATTTTTGGATAAAGCATTCTGAAGTAATAATCAAAAGGTCACATTTTGCATCTCCGACCACTAGGTGGCGCTGCGCCAAAACTCTGCAGACATCCTCAAGTCATGGTTGACATAACACGTACTAAGTTTCGTTAGAATACGTTAAAGCATCGCAGAGATATAGCCTGACTTATATTTTTGTGCGCACTAAGTTGATTTCATTTGCGCGGTATTCAACAACGGTTTGACAAATCAACTTTCTTCTCATAACTTTTTGTCACCATAGTCTGGAGATAATCTGGTTCAAATTTCATGAAAATCGGGGCTACGGCCTAGGACGAGTTCGCAAAAGTAGGTTTTTCGTAAAATTCAAAATGGCGGAAAAATGATCTAGGCGGAAAATGACGTCATAGGATACAATCGAATCGCCTTGACCCAAGGAATCAGTAGAAAAAAGAATTTTCATTCTAGGCCTTAGGGTTCAAAAGTTATTAGCATAAACATAAGTCCAACTTTGGACAGTTGGTGGCGCTAGAGATATTGACTTAGACACTTCAAATTTGCTAAGATCAATGACTGGACTGTCCTTAATGAGTGTACCAAATTTCACAACTTTTTATCAAACGCTTCTATGGCCTGCCATAGACTCCCATGCGGAATAATAAGATCCGGAACAGAAACAATAGGTGCCTACGCACCTTCGGTGCGCTTGGCCCCTAATAACAAGAATAAATCAATATTCAGGGGTTTAAAATAAATCATTTCAGTCTTTAAGTTACATTCACAATAAAAAACAAACAAAAAAAAAACAAAACATAAAGTTCACTTCATCAGTTCACAATAATTTCCCCTTACCTCCAAAAGCCATAGTTATAACATGGACAATTTAGCATTAGCAACACGTTACCTTACCCATTGAGCTAACAAGCAGTTAGCACAAACGATTTCTCAAAACATACCAAAAAGAACAGAAATAGCGGCATTAGAAGAGCCGAATTTAAAGTACGATGTAGCACAATCATATATTGTAAACCAATATATCATTCTTTGAATCAAAGCTTTGTATTTTGAGAGTATAACTAAGAATTACCCGTTTTCGTAATGAGGTTTTGTCCGAAAACGATCATCAAATAAAGCATAATTAAGGCCATTTTAAATAAAAAGACGCAGCAGTTAGCAAAAGGACCTTCAACAGAACACATTAACGAGACTTACCGCTGAATTTAAATACTATCGTCCAAAGTTTTGGAAGTATGGAGCCATGTGAGACTCTGAGATCTCGCCGTGTCAATGTTTACTACACGCCGTTCGCTTAGAGAACCAATCAGGTGAAATTGAATAATTTTCCATGACACACCTGACAATCTCTCACGGCACACTAGGGTGCCGCGGAACACTGGTTGAAAAACACTGCACTAAAGCTACCCCCCAGAGAAATGTAGCACCAGGTAGCATCATGGCAAAATTATTTTACAAAATTTAACCTATATTTTGGTTATTGTTTTTATATTAAACCAACTTTATTCCAAGGCCATGATATCAATGCTCAGTTAAACTGTTTATTTAAAATGACACATGTTCAAATCAAAGGTAGCATTTATTTTCATAACATCTGTCAGCTTTAGTTTACTCTGTAGAATACATTTGAGCAAGTGTGCCTATTCAATAGCCTACATAAAAGACTCACCAACAGCAACATCTCCAAAAGCTGTAGTCCTCTCATAGTCCTGGTCTGGTAATGGTCTGGTAATGGTCTGGTAATGGTCTGGTAATGGTCTGGTCCTGGTCTGGTCCTGGTCTGGTCCTGGTCTGGCCAAATAATCCCACGATCCTGGACCTGGATCCTCAGCGGCTGTGTGGCCAACAGAGGCTCTGCTTGCCAACGGTCAGGCACATCCTGGAGAGTGGCCATTGTGTCATGATCCAGGAGGATTCCACTCCAGATCTTACCCAGGACTCTTATTAGTCACACCTGCAGGCACACCTGTGCCTCCTCATCAGACTGCACTGTTTATAAGCACCCACATACCAGCTCTTCCTTGCCAGATTGTTCTCCAAATCACTCGACAGAACGGCGCCTGCCACCTGAATCCTGCCACCTGAATCCTGCTAACCTAGTACTGATACCTGCTCCAGCATCCTGCTACTTCCAGCAGAGTCCAGCCGGCTCTCCGGTCCTGTACCGAGCTTCAGCTCAGTTCTAGTTCCTGACTCTGCTCCAGCCTTCGTTTCATCTTGGTTCTAGCTCCTGACTTGGCCCCAGTCTTCCATCCATCTAGCGGCCCAGCTCCAGTCCAGCGCTCCTGCCTCGGCTCAGTTCCAGCCCAGTGCTCCGGCTCCGGTCCAGTTGTTTTGACTGGAGGCTAAGTCTGCTGCTGCCAGATACTTCCTGCTTCTCGGGCTGTCAGTCACCCAGTACGTTGTACTGGTACGTAAATACCAAGGAAGCATCTGTGACCTTTCCCTACCCACAATGCACCGCAAATGTTTTGAAATAAAGGCGGTAGAAGAGGAAGTGCTTAAAATGGAGGACTTTCAATTTTAAATTGTTAAGTGTCCATTTGCTGTTTAAGAAAATTTTTTTTTTTTTCATTTAAAACAATTAGACATTTATTTACAATATAATGTCCAAAAGGGAGTGGGTTGAAGTGTAAACTTATATAATCCCCTTACAGTTTATAATCATTAAATCAAATATCTAACAAAAACACCTTCACCAATGTCTCTACAGGACTGCTAAGACTATTTCAGAAGTTTACAGAACACAAAGCCTGGTTTGCCAGACCCACAGACATCACCTTCTGACCTCTATTAGAATGGCTGGCCAGGCTAAAAGAACACAAAGTTTTACTTGAAGAGGAATGTTAGATTTTCAGCAAACAAATTAAGAATCATAGATACTCATACTCTGCAGCATTACTTGACAAATATGTTCAAATATTTGTGTTTAGTTTTTTGTTAATGTTTTGTATACTTAGTAGGGCTTTTTTTAATTGATTGAATTTTAAGTTCATGTTGA